>CAUOFW020002385.1:0-50032 GCA_963454935.2 Ilex paraguariensis
TTATGAGATCTATGTTTGAATTACAATGACGGATATTTGCTTCTAATGGTTCAATTGCTGTAATTTGATACCTGAAACTATTGAATTTGACATTAAGTAGTCTTCAAATTACCATTTAAATTTTTGGTAGAATTAGACTATATATTGTTCTTGTGACCTTGAGATACAACTTTTGTTTGGATCACATGATCAACACGTGATCTAATTTTGTCGAATACTTATTAACATCAGATCTATGGACAAAATAAATTTAAATATAATATTTCAGATATCAAATTAAAACAATTAAATCATTGGGGACTAAAATGCATAGAACACATAAATTAAGGTTATTCCTGTAACTAGTGCTCAATCTATCTCATCATACTTCTCCATGATTACTTTGCATATGCTTGTGCAGCAGTTTTGCCCCCTCATGCATAAAATAATACACATTTGTCAAATAATGTCCATATATATATACAAACACACACACATATTCATATATATAAACTCATATGTATGTTTATATAGCCTTTGTGATTGCACATACCCCATGATCCAAATCCCCAACTGAAAGAGGAGATGAGAGACATGGGACAGGGTAGCTTTGAGTTTGAGAAAATGAAGCTGTTTCTTGCATTGCTGGCTTTGCAACTCTGTTTTGCAGGGATTCACATTGTATCTAGAGTTGCACTGAACATTGGTGTTAGCAAAGTTGTTTACCCAGTCTATAGAAACATTATTGCATTGCTCTTGTTGGGACCCATTGCTTATTTCTTAGAGAAGTGAGTTCTTCTATGTGGGTTCTATTTGTTTCTTCTTCCTTCTTGCTTCCCCCACTTTTTCTCTTACAAAGACACTCATGAGATGGTTCATGTTATTATTGTTTGGACCATCATTATATTGTCTTGATTTTCATTTTCAGGAAAGAAAGACCACCTCTTACTTTTTCTCTAATTGCACAGTTCTTCCTTCTAGCACTAGTGGGGTAAAGCAGCAACTCGATGAGCAGGATAAGACTATGGTAGCGAAAAGTGATATATCGGTACTGTACAAAAAATTATGACAAAATAAAAGTTAGTTTATAACTCATTTGAGCGAGGTTACGATAAAAATCAACCTTAATATTTTTAGACTGAATATAACATTTTGAAATCTATTTTTATTTTTTTGAGCCGCCGTTACCTTTTTGAGTGATTACTCAAATCCAACTGCGAAGTCGATACCATAGTCCTACCCTCAATTGTATAATGTTGTTCTTCACATATTTCATTTTTGGGGTTTTGACTAGCTTCTTTCTGTCTCCAGAATCACTGCAAATCAAGGATTTTATATCTTAGGGTTGTATTATGCATCCCCAACCTTGGCATCAGCAATGCAAAATGCAGTTCCTACATTTACTTTTGTCATGGCTTCTGCTTTAAGGTGTTGATCCAGATCTTCAATCTTGTACAAAACAAAAATTCTATATAATAAAGCTGAACATAAATCACAACAACAACCTAGATTGTTGGACTTGGCCTCTTATCTTATGATTTATATTTTATTTTGGGTTAATTGCAGCAGAGGTCTCATTTTAATCTCTAATATTTTAATTGCATTATTTTGATCTTGATATATTAAATATATTTCTATGTGGTCCCTCAATCAGACGGCATCCAAATTATTAACTATTTTTAATCACAAACTTATCACGTGATACCTAAATATATGGGCAAAACAATTATTTGGGTAGCTCTTATTTGGTCAAGAGTCACCTAAATTATTTTTTATCCATATTTAATATCACATGACAAGTTCTGATTAAAAAACTATTAATAATTTGGACTCTGCTTGAGAGAACACCTAGAAACATATTTAATATTTTAAGGACTAAAATAATACAATTAAAATTTAGATATCAAAATGATACGAACTCATACTTTAGAGACCTTTAGTTAAATTAACCCTTTTAAATTTTTAACCACGTGAAATCTTGTTATTTAAATTTTAATTTTTTTGAAGCACAATAAATTTGCCTATTTATATTTTAACTATTTAAGTACAGTAAATTTACTTATTTACATTTTAACCACAATAAATTTATCCACTTCCATTTTCACCATCAAGTTTACGTGTAGACTTAGGTTTCTTTGATTAGTGTCATGTCATTTGGACCCTAATAAAAACTCTAAATAATCAGTTATCATGTCATTTGGACTTTAAATTTGATCAATCTAACATTACTCGTATTACACAGGGTAACTCTAGTATAACTAGATGGAGCTGAAAATTGTTGACTGATCACTTTCCTTGTTGCTTTCTCTCTAAGACTTGAGCAAGTTAATACTGCAAGGAGAGAGAGGTTAGCAAAAGTAGTGGGAACCATCGCAAGTGAAGGTGGTGCCACTGTTATTACCCTGTACAAAGGCCCTCCTCTTTTTCATCAGTCACAGCAGCCACATGGAAGTGATGATTCTTTAAATGGGGACACACTTTTCTCCCCAATAGAAACACAAAGCTGGACATGGGGATGTATTTATCTTCTGGGACACTGCTTCTCTTGGGCTGGTTGGATGGTCCTTCAGGTCAGCCGTCAGCCTATAACCAACACAAGAAAAACACAAACTTATTATTTTTTTCACTCACTCAATATTTTTTTTATAACCAACACAAGAAAAACATCAACTTTTAAGTGCAAATTTTAAATGTTGCTGGCTCCTGTGGTGAACAAGTACCCTGCTAAACTCTCACTCACCTCATTCACATGCTTCTTCGGATTGATACAGTTCTTAGTAATAGCAGCTTTTGCAGAAAGAGATCCAAAGCACTGGCAAATCCAATCCGGAGAGGAGATTTTCACTATCCTATATGCTGTAATACATTCCAAACCAAGTCAACCATTGCTTCTTCCTATCTATTTTAATAAGGAAAATTATAGAATATCACCCAATGGTTTGATCTAGTTTCATATTACCTCCCTATAATTTAAAAACCTACACATTAGCCCCTTCAATTTTGGACTAAACTGAAGTTATTTAGGACTTTTGTTTAAACTGATGGTCAAAGGTCAAAGTTCAATAATATTTTAATAAAATGCTATGTCAAAATGACTTAGTGTACCCTTGTTTGTGTTTCTCTCTCTAAAACAAATCAATCTCTTTATTTTTTCTCATTCTATGCAAATTAAATGTTTCATCCCAAACCACATGGGGTTATGTGCTGATTTTTAAACTGTGGACTTCAAGTGTTACTGGATCAAATCACCGGTATGTAATCTATAATTTTCCCATCTTATTCTTTGGATTTCCATTGTTTAACAAATACATAATCATACAATCTTGTGTTTGCTTCAGGGAGTTATATCATCTGGGATTGTTATCTCTCTTCAAACCTGGTGTATTCACAAAGGAGGTCCTGTCTTTGGTGCAAACAGTATTAGTTGCTATCATGGCATTTGAAATCCTCGGCGATCAGTTATACTCTGGATGGTATTGGTGTCAATTTTACCTATTCACACACAACACCACACAAGCCTGAAACCTCATAAGAACATGACTCATTAACTACAATAGTAAACAGCTTAAATTAGTGTTAGACATGAATGATTTGTTTAACCGGACTTTTCATTTTTCTATCTAGTAATGTATAGATTGTTTTAGAATTACATAGTTATTTAGTAACACAAATATTAATACAAAAAACGATATGAAATATTTCATATCACGATCGAACTCGATTCATACCTGGTATGGACAAAGACTAAAATCGAACTGCATTGCGTTAACATACTAGATCTCTCAATCATTTCTCTCTTCTCTTGCAGGATTATAGGTGCAATTCTCATTATGGTTGGTCTCTACTCTGTTTTGTGGGGTAAAACTAGAGAACAAAAGATGACAGACCAGGATAAGGAAGAGATATCGACAAAACCTCTTCTTGATGCCCATGTAAATGATAAAATAAAAATAAAAACACTGTAATATGTGACATTCCATAGCTTGCTGCTCTGTTAACAAAGCAAGACAGTTCACACATGGGTGATTGATTGGCCCTCAATTTACTGATGCCATATGAAAGAGAATTGACACTGGTCAGAGAGATAAGCTCAGGATTCAAACATGTAGATCTGAGTGGATTTCCTTTTTACTCTATTAAATAAAATTCAATTATCCTGGAAATGCATTGAAGAGAAGCCCATTTCAGTGGGTCTACAGACCATAAATCTGACTTGGTTGGTTGGCAGGTTGTCAATTATAAAAATTGGAGTCGGTGAAAGTGTGGCTCTATGAATTTAATCTTTATATAATCAATTATCACCTACCACATTGCTTTGGAATTTATTTATCCAATTACTCTAGTTTTATTTATCCAAATACTCTAGTTTTAAACTCGTTTATTAAACTACCATTGGTTTCAAAAAACGCATTTTGAAAATGATGTACGATAATTGGGTGCAAGGAAGTGGATACAAACTTATAAAGATTAGTTACTTCTCCTAAACTAGGCTTCATAATTTTACGACCTCTGCCAATGTAAATGAGATGAGGGTACGGTACTAAATGTACCAAAAATTATCACCACTGAAGGACAAGTTACACCAAAGGAGAAGTTACAACTATTTTTTACTGATCACAACATTTAACGTTCAATCACAATCTTGTGAAATTGACTATAAAATGATATGATTGATCATTAATCACCTCAATCAGTTGTCACTTCTCTTTTGTAATGTATAACTCGAGTATTAAAAATTGTATTTTTCATAATCGATCACAACAGTTTAAAATAAATCATAACATTTTGGGGCATAACTAAGATCCTTTTGAATTGGAACTTAGACCTTCAAAATGGTTGTCACATTACCTTCAAATATTATAACTTTCGGTACATTGTCAAAATGCGAATATCGGGAGCCATAGTCGTTCCTTCATAAGTTATACATTAAGGAGACCCCAGAACGGCAAATATATTCAGCTTATGAGAGGTGGTGCAACCACAGGTTCAACATTAGACTACGAAAAAAATAGATGCTTCTTAACTATCTGCTACTTTACTGAGAAAAAAATGATTCTGGCTGTCAATTATATTGCATAAAAGGCGATATTTGGAGGAATTAGTCATCTATGCAAAAGCATATACATTGTCTCAACTAGAATGTAGTAGCAGATCCCCAAAAAACAAAGTAGAATGTAGTAAGCTAAGCATAAAAATGCTTACACGGGTTATAAATATAAATACAAGGACAATTGTATAGAAGGAAATACCAAAAGTTACAACATTTCAAATCTTTTGAAGGCCTAAATTACAACTCAAATGGATCATTATACATCATAAAATATTGTGATAATATAACTTGTGAAGTTACAATTATTTGAAGTAATTTATAATCGATCACAACATTACATGATTGATCTTGTGGTCAATCATGAATAGTTGTAACATGTCGATGTGTCTTGTAGTTTGAACTTTTATGGTGGTATTTGTGTCACAGAAATTTTTTCCTATAAATTTTTTGGCAGAAAAGATGACAAAATTCTTATAACAGCGCTTCTTACGAGGAACAAACTTCTCACAAAAGGCAGAAAATAACTAATAAGATTCAGGGAAAGAAGGTACAAAAACAGAGGAATGCAATAAAAGACAGGGATGTTCAAGGCAGCAATTGATTAAGGGGTAGACACAACCTATTAAGACCAAACAAGTTAGAAGTTATAGCAAACCATGAATACAAGGGAATCAGTAAGAAAACCTAAAGAAGGTGCAGAGAGGAAAAAGCTTCCTTCAAGCATTCAACAAGAAGCAAAACAACCCAAGCAGGCTTGCAATAAGACTAGAAAAGATCAAACTCATAGACACCATCTTGGCAGGAAATTTGGCTGAGTAATCAGAATTGCAAGGCACACCACAGAATCCAAGTACAACGGTAAAGACAATTAAAAATCAAATCAGATTCCCAAAGATCAAAGTCAATCCAACAAATAATCTCATCACAAGAGCTCTAGAAAGGTCCAAACGACTCATCTCCTCCAGACCCTATCTAAAGGAGGCAAACCAGAAAAAAAAAACACGAGAATATATAAATTCACCCATTGAATCCTCTAACTATTCAAAGTCCATCATCAAGGCCATCAATAACAATTTCAATCCAACAAACAACTCTCATCAAACACCTCCCACTCAAAATCAGATAACAATGCCTTTCAAAGAAATTCCTCTATCTCCTTTCCAGCGCTAGGGGAAAAAAAATCTTAGTAAGCTCAAAGTCCCCCCCCCCCCCCCCCCCCTATCCTTCTCCAAATTCCAAAAAGATTTACAAACTAAAAACACTTACTCTCACAGTTTAAAAGAAAAAGAAGCAAATCAAGTGTCAGATAGATATAAAAGTAAAAGCATTCCACTTGGTCTTTGAATATGCCTCACTGATACTAAATTTTCTCTTATAGCTGTTGGAGATCAAAACCACAAAAAGCACCCAACGTATCAGCAGCACAGCAAAAAATATTCCAATTCTTCTAACAACTAAACCTTTCCCAACAAAATCTATCTGAATTCAAACAATTTTTCTATTATGCGTAGATATGTAATATTATGATCACAAGCCAATAGCCCAAACACCTGAAACTCTAAATTTAAATCTGAAGACAACAATCTAACAGGCACACAAACGCACACACATAAATAGAAATGTGTGTATTAAACCATAATCCTTATGTTCCCAAAAACTAAAGGCCATGGCGTTAAACACACATACCCCCAAATTGCGGTGTGAATTTGCTGAATTTTAAAACACTGTGGACTGACAATGTGAAAAGTAATTTTAGTCTTTAATGTCATAGACCATGGTTTTTTAACGATTTTCTTGTTACCCATTACTGGATTGGACAACTTGTCCACCTTTGATTGGTTTTTTTTGTAAATAATAAAGTTGCCTTTTCTTATCAAAAAAAATGTGAAAATGATTCAAGAACTGTACCAACTTAGTATTCCACCTAGTAATAAATGAAAACAATAAAGCAATCAAAACTTCTGCCTAAGTTGGCAAAGAAGTCTTTTTACCTCAAAAGAAAACAACAAACATAATCAAGACTACCAGCCTTAATCATTAATAATGCCCTCACTATCAATAACTACGTGGACCATAAATAGAAATTTGAGATCTTACAAGTCAAATAAAAACAAAGTATGCCTACAAGCCAACAAAATGTGGAGAAGATGAAATAAAAAATCTGACTTATCAAAAATATATAAACAGAAATACAAAAATGACATTGTCTCACGGCACAAATGCTTCAAGAATAGAAGGCAATAAAAGATGGAGATGGTGTTCCAGGCGGTGGCAAAGTTAAGGCAACCTCTGCGTAAGAAGTAAGTAGAACCAGAAAACACCAAAACAGACAAAGCTAACAACAAACAGCTGAGATTCAAATAAAAAAAAAACGTGCAGGAAAATATACAGAGAGTAAAATAACGATTAGCAAAATTAACTAAATGGCTTAGCAGCAAAACTGAAAAAAAATCAAACTCAGTCATCCCCTTGGCAGAGAATTTTGCATCCAAACTCCAGACTCCAGAGAACTTCATTTTTAGGAGCATGATTAAGTTTAGAATTTGTTTTTTAGGAATTGAGTTTATAAGATTGAGAATCAAAAAAGTATTCCAAGGATCCAGGAGTTCCAGAAAGGCCCAAAGAAGTTGTATCCTTAGTACCTTACAAGGAGCAAATGACAAAGAAAAACACAAGTATCTGTGACCAGGCAGCTTGAAGAAAAAAGTAGCTTGTCTAATATGATAAGGAGACAAATCACCAATACCACATTGGAACCATCGGCAGGTTGCAAAGGGAAAAATTGTACAATACCTTCACTTTTCTTAACAATTAAAGTTTTGACTTTGCTCAGGAATCACAATTAAGACACTAATACCCACACAAGTTGAACAGCACACCTAAGATGGTGTACAAACTCTCAATGAACCATAAAAGAATCCAATGACATAAGGTCAAATAATTGTTACTTCTATTTAAGATTGTCATTTGGTATGGCACTTAATATGACCAAATACAAAGAGATTATCACTAGTAGAACATGAACCCAAAAGAGCCAATAAAGATTCAAATAAAAACCATAGATTAACCAAATCACAGTTAACTTGAGTTTAACAAAAGCAGCAAAGAAAAAAGTCATTACATATAACCAAAAAACCTGAGAGATCACTAATTCCAGAAGCACACAAATAAAAAGATAATATGAAAAACAATTTTCTCATGCCCCACCATTATCGTGTTCTGACAAATCTACCTCACTGTAACAATATCATCAATCTTCAAAATCATCCGCACACACTCTGTCGCTAGAGAGATAGCGCTTGTGCTCACCAGCAGTGGCTGCACCACATTCTCCTCCAAGATATTAGTGATTTGCCCCTTCCTCACATTGATCCCAGCATGTATCTCACCTTGTGCGTGCCTATTCCTCAACTCAGTCACAATAGCAATTGGGTTTAACCCTGCATTCTCAGCCAACGTATACGGAATAACCTCAAGTGCCTCCGCAAATGACCTGACACAGTAGCTCTCCATCCCTTGCAAAACCTTGGCCCATGTACCCAATTGCCTTGAAAGCTCAATCTCAGGTGCCCCACCACCTGCAATCAAGAACCTCTTATTTACCAAACACCTCACCACGCACAATGCATCATGCAAGCTACGTTCAGCCTCATCAATGACCAACTGATTTGACCCACGAACCAGCACTGTTGTGGTCCTTCCCATATCCTTAATCCCGGTAATCTTCACAATCTTCCCACCATCCCCCAACGAAACCTCCTCAACCAAATCTGCGTACCCCAACTTTTCAGCTCTAAAATGCTCAATATTTGCAATAGGCAAACAATTCAATGTCTTTGTGATAAATTCAATCTCATCTCTCTCTACATCCTTAATCACCAAAATCTTCGCCTTTGCCAGATAATGCAATGATAAGGCTGTCACTGCGTCCCTCAAAATGCTCTTCTGAATCAACAACACATTACATCCCGTTGCTTTAATCTTCTTAATCATCCCCAGAATATAATTCCTCTCTTCCTTCAATATCCTATCCATCTGTGTATAGTCTGAAACCACAATTGATTGCTCAATATCGGTCTTTGGTGGGGAAATCTGAAACTGAATCACTGCAATCTTAGCATTTTCAACCCGGGTCAGTCCACCTGAGGAATGACTCACTTTCTTATCAAAAACCAAACCCTTAACTAGCTCAGTATCATCGACAGTCCCTCCCAGTTTCTTCACAATCTTAATATCCCTCAGATCAACCATGTCTGATTTTGCGGGGTCTACAGCTGAGAGTACAGCATCAACAGCTAGTGGAGCCAAAAGCAAAGAATACTGTGAAACCACTTTACTATTTAAAGAGGTGGTAGCAGCTTTGATTAGCGATTCAGAGTCTGACAATTCTAGTGGTATAGCCATTGCTGTTAATACTTCAACTGCCTTTATAGAAGCCTTGTGAAGAGCTTCCGAGACAATGGTCGGGTGAATACCTGATAAAACGGATATGCATAATTTCAACAAGCTGTTAAAAGCTCACAGCAACATACATTAAGGTGGCATTTGGTAACCGCCTGTTTTTTTTTTTTTCGTTTTTGTTTTCATTTTATGGCTAAAAAAAAACAAAAATATGTTTGGTGAATGTTTTTGGTTTTTTTTTTAACATCTCCATTTTAAAAACAAGACTAAAATATGAAAACATCAAAAATGATATTTTTGAAAACATCCAAAAAAGAAACACGGGCACGGTTCAAATGTCTCATTTAATGAGATCCTAACTTTGACTCTCCTTAGTAACAAAATGTGAATTTTTTATGTTTTAGTATAAAAACCCCCCTCTCGGGTCTCTTTCGACTCGAATTTTTTTTCAGGTCTCTGGTCTCTCACAACTCACTCGAATTTTTTTTTCAAGTCTACGGTCTCTCTCTCTCTCTTCTCTAATGGTTTTGTTGGGCAATTTCCAGTTTGAGTTTTGGGGGTGATGGTGGGGTTGGGTGGTAGTGGGTTTCAGGGATGAGTAGTGGGTTTTGATCGGGAGTTTCAGGGGTGGGTAATGGGTTTCGGTGGTTATGGTGGTAGGGGTGGGTTGTGGGTTTCGATGGTGGGGGTTGGATTGGGGGTGGATTTCAGTGGTTGTGGTTTCGGTGGTAGTGGGGTTGAGTTTCGGTGGTTGGATTGGGGTTGAGTTTCGGTGGTTGTGATGGTGGATTTCGGTGGTAGTGGTGATGGGTTTCAGTGGTGGCGAGGGTGGGTTGGGGGTGGGTTTCAATGGTGGGATTGGGTGGTGGATTTCGATGGTAGGGTTGGGTGGTTGTTTTGGGTGGTCAGTGGGGTTGGGTGGTGGGGTTTGGGTGGTGAATTTTTGGTATAATATCAAACAAGTTTTTTATTTTTGTTTTTACAATTTTTTAAGTATAAATGACTACCAAACATATTTTATATTTTTAATTTTTATCACAAAAAAAACAAAACTTAGTTCTATTTTTTTTATTAAAAAAAACATAAAAACGAAAACGTTACCAAACGCACCTTAAAACAAACTATCAAACTAGTTAAAATCATCATGTCATCACCCAGACCGTACTTAATTTGATTCCAGAAGGAGAATTGGAATTCTACAACTACAAACACAATGATCATCACCAACAACCATGAATGATAAAAGTCCAAAAAAAAACGCCACAAAATACCTGAAGCGAAGGTGACATTAAGCACTAAAAAAGGGGGAAGAAGAGAGACACTAGATTCAGCATTCATCAAAAATATTCAGTCTCAGAAAGTCCCAAAAAAACTCAAATTCTAGAAGCATCCAAATATCAAAAGACAGAACTTTGCCACTGCTTCACTACTAAGTGTATTAAAAGTATATTTCCTTCATTTCTATTCATAGTATGTTTGGGAATCCAAATGAAACAAATAATTTTATTTTTATGACAACGAGCTCAGGCCACATTCAAGATAGTACCTTGGACTTATTGGGGATGTGGGGTGATTATAAAACTTGCACACATTCGCAGTAAGTCAAGAATTGTCTCACTTGTGACCCAATCTCAATTTCCCAACTAGATAGATGAAATGATTCCATTTCATTGCAATGTTCATCTTTGGGTCCCCATTGCAGTTAATACTTCAAGAGATTTTATCAATGGCAGTGCCAAAGATGCCAAGGGAGTCAGTCCCAACAAAGATCTGGGATAGAAACCATATGGGTACTTCTTGCTCCCAAGCTCTCCTGTAAAAATTTTCTTCAATGTTTTTGATATTTGGAAGCCTTTCGTTGAAGTCTAATTTCAGAGGCCATGACCCGATTCAGTACTAGGAGTAACAACTACCAACCGTGATATTATGGGTTCGACTACAAGATCAGCCATTTTGTGCAAAACAACGACAAAAGTTGGGTTCATAACAGTTTGTGAAGTGAGTGAAGACAATGGTAGGATGAATACCTGAACTTAGAAGAGAGAGGCATTGTTTGAGCAATGCGCCAGCGATAACGACGACGGTGGTAGTGCCGTCACCGGCTACAACGTCCTGGGACTTGGAGAGCTCAACGAGGAATTTAGCGGCGGGTTGGAGGACTTCCATCTTATTCAAAATGGTTGCGCCGTCATTGGTGATTATGACCTCGCCAGAAGCCGTGCAGATCATCTTGTCCATACCCTTAGGACCTAAGCTCGTCCGGACAGCACTGGCAACCGATTGCGCCGCCGCTATGTTCGCCATTCGGACGTCGTCTTTCCGCTTGTTGTCCGTGAAGGTCTCGGTCTTCGAAGGGCCTGAGCGTGGGGCTTGGACGACCGCTGGGGCAGCCATTGTTGATCAGATCGCTTAGTTCAGAGTCTTAGAGAGTGGGTTCGTGAGAGAAAAAGTGTGCGTGTGCGGGTAAATGATATAGAAACCCTAGAATAGATAGAAAAGGAGGGAGAGTAAGAGGTGGGCTTGGAGTTTTGGGTAGAGTTCGAGAGTGTTCGTAAAATTACCAGAATGGATATAAGGTAGAGGAGGTGATTGGTTGGGGGATAATTTTATTGCATAAGGATGTTTGTGCTTTTGGTATTAGGGCAACTTTAAAGGGATTGTTATTTTGGGTGTCAAATTACTTATTTATAATTTTGAATAATATTTTGGTATCTTTGAATTATAAATCTGTTTTAATGACAGGTGTTAAAATGAGGTATCATTTTAATATTTCTTATTAAAAAATATAATTAAACTTAACTTCAGTTGCAACTTTTCTCTCTTTTTACTGTAATCTTGCAAAACAAATACATAAATTTTTTATGCAATATCTCTCTCTCTCCAAAGTTTGAAAAATTATCACCCCAAGAGCATTGTTGTCATTTTCAACCCTTGATGTCACTCTCATTGAAGTGAAAAATTTTGAATTTTAGAGTGACATTTTGACAATTATATGCAGTTATGGGATTGTCACTCCCCCTTAGAGTTGCTCTTAAGAAAAAAGGATTGAAAAAAAAATTATATGTCTCATCCTATCCTCTTCACTCTCATATTTGAATATTAATAATTGTTCGTACTTGAATGTACTATGTTACTCATAAAACATTATAAATATTTATTTATAAATAAAGACAATGTATAATATAATTTTAACAATATAACGATCATATTGATATTGTTCAAATTATATGCAGAATATATATTATCAAATATTTATATAACGAAAGTCACGATACGACTTTGTAACATATTTATTCAAAAATCTGAGAAAATATAACTATTATTAATCAAACATCCATAATTTTAACATTTTTAATAAACTTTATCTCAAATTTCAAAAAAATATAACTATTTATTTTTCTACAAGTTTTTACCTAAAATTCATAACTTTATCTCTGCATTATTTTTTAAAAGTAAGTTCGTGTAACTTTTGTAAGGAAAACATTCAAAAGTTTCACGAGAATTCTCATAAATGAAAAAAAAATTAATGAGAAATTAAAATCAATTTCCATTTGAATTCAACGTAAATATTCATAAAATTCATTCGAATTTAAGTTTAAGTAAAAATTTATACTTTATACTCGACAGTCAAATTCAGCTCAATTTAAGTTTTAATCATAATTACGTCAAATCGAAAATTGAATTTAAATTCGACTCAATTAACATTTCTATTTTAAACCTACAAACTAATTTTTATCTACTCCCCATTCACATTAACACCATAATTTTTTTAATTTAATTATTCTTTATTATTTTTACAATCAATTTCAATTTGACTTCAACTTGAATACTTGCAAAATTCAAGCAGAGTTAAGTTTAAGGAAGAATATATATTTTAGACTCGAAAATCAAATTTAGCTCAATTTAAATCCTAATTATAATCACTTCAAACCAAAAATCAAGTAAAATGAAAAGGATTCTTGTAATTTTTGACCTGAAAAAAAAAATTGGAATAGTTTCGATCATTTGATCAAATAATCTGAGTCGGAAAAAGTTCAAGACAAATAATGCTAACTCCCTTAGTATATAGATATATCATGAATTAAATATATATTATTCACCTATTATACTATTCAAATATTATAGTATTTTTATTTCAATACAAAAGATGACCTATATTATAGTCATTCGAATCGTTTTGATATAAAAAATCTCTATTAAGATCCATTTGTTTATTAAAAATAATCTTTAATTATATAGAATAATAATTAATGACCTAATTAATGTGTAGAATGAGATAGAGAGAGAGAAAGGGGTTATAAGAGAGATAGGAGTTATAGAATTGTGGATAAAATGAAAGTTTTGTTCAAAAAATTGGGGGGGTGATTTTGCATTAGAACCGTCGGATCAATAATTTCTTCAAACTATCTGAGCCGTGAAAAGTTCAAGACAAACAATCTAGCTACTTTATTGTGTAGATATATTTTGAGCCTGATATTATTACCTAAAAATAATTAAGGCCCAGATAAATAATGCATTTGTAGTCACATACACCTTCTTAAATAAACTCACCTATTTGGTGGGTTAAATAGTACGATTGGGGTATGTTTTGGCAAAAAATATTTTTATTCTCAAGAATCTCTAGAATATAATTATCGTAATGGTTATTTAATAATTTAATATTTATACATTCAATACTCCATCCAAACATAGTATTAGATGAGATAAATATGGGGTTCACTACTTCTTAATACTTGAATCAAACATGAGATAAAGAGACATTATCACTATAATTAGTCCAAAGTCTAGATGGATGGATATGATATGGATGAGTTTGTCCAATTCAGTACTTTCTAATACCTAAATCAAACACACCCTGATAGGCATCTTTTGGCAACAATTCGGGGAAGAGGCACGACTTGCAACCCGACCCATTTGTTGTTAGTGAAAACAATGTTATTTTGGGCAAAATGACATCGTTCTATTTAATGGTTAGCTAAAATGGGAGGACTTGTCGTTTGTTCCCACTGCAAATGTAGATTATGAATTACAATATTTGATTACATATTTAAGAAAAAGATGAAATAAGAAAATGTTAATGGAGGCATTCCAAACAGAATAAAAAAAGGGTTTAGCCAATGCAAATATTAACAACTCGTTAGTGCACATAATAAAAAAAAATTGGAAGCCAAAAATGAATGAACTAGGTCAAATAGACATTGGCCAATATATGAATGAAATTGAATCACATTTTGTCTAGAATAGTTTTTGACGCAAATTAAAATGCATAGGATATACTTTCAGTAGACATGTCCTCATATTTTAAAAATATTTCTAAGATTTCTTGGCAATTGAGACTTGTAGCACTTAGATCTCTCCGAGTGACATATGTTATAGAGAGTAATAGTGGTTTAAGCTAAAACATTAATATTTTTCAAAATACCCCTCTATAGTAAGACAAAGATTTCTAAAATAATATTGCTCTAAAAATAGTATTAAAAAGGCAATTCTGCTATCTATCACAAATGTATAGACAATTTTTATTTTTCTCTTGTATCAATACTACTATAAAAAGTATCTTAGCATGAAAAAATTTTAATTTTCTATTTTTTCCCTATAAAATATTATAAAGGTTGTGGGTGCAAAAATTGTCCAAACCTTTACGATAATATATTCAATGCATCGATGATATTATGTCAATATTGATGACATGGTATCATCAACCAATAATAAAACTTCAAATAGGTAAAGTAAACCCCATTTAGATAGTTATGACTTACATGGGAAAAAAGTGGGTAGTTATTGACTTACATAGACAAATAGTTATTGGCTTGTGTGGAGTCCATTTTTCTATTTATTTTTACATTATTGGTTAGTGATACCACGTGACAATATTAACGTGGTATCATTGTTGCAATGAATATTTTTTTAACCTTTACTCCTTTTGGGGAAGGGGAGTCTTTTGAATTACAAATTGATAGAGAGACTAAGACTCCTCTATGAGAAGTCTCGACCCTTCTTCCTTTCGAACGTGAACTGTTAACTCTAACCAGGAGGCCTTTTGATTTTCAAACATTGTATAACCTTATCTTTCGAATTCTCTTTATGAGCCAACAAGGTGGGGCAGAGTTGATTACAAGGATTGAATATGCTCTGAGCTTTCCCCGTTCACTTTGGAGTTTAATAGCTCCTCTAACGGTAACTTTCAAAATAGGCACCCTCTGTAAGAATTTTCTCGATGGTGTATTTAATTTTTTCCACATTAGTTTCCCCTAATTAGGTCTGTCCAACGTGGTTTGATCATGCATCATGTTTTCAGTTACTTTTTGTTTATTATTTTTTTGGGAAATGGAAACTGCTTAAGTGGGCATATATTGTCAGTTTAAATGAGGCAGCTTCTTGTAATGGTCATTCTCTGGGCTATTTAAGCCTTCCAGATCTCTAGTTCAAGAATTCATCTAGCCTTAAAAAATCCTTCATTGCTCTTAGCGATTTGAATTTCCAATCTTTGCTTCATGGTTCTAGATTTTCAACCTGGAATTTTATGGTTGGCTTGTTCCTTTTTAATTTGTCTTTAATAGTTTCTTCTTTCTTTCTTAAAGGTTTTCTTTGAAGAACTTAGGACTTTTCTTGAATCCCTAATCGACTGCTCTTCTTGCGAAGATCTCTAATTCTTGTTTGAATTTTCTTTGACTTTCTCCTTCTTCGTTCTAGTTCTTCATAATTGTCTTTTCCATATGGCTTCTGAGGGAACTTTGTATGATCTTGTACTATAATTACATAAAAAAAATTATATTGAGAGTCTTCTTGTGAAGATCTATTATTCTTACTTGAATTTCCTTCGATTCTCTAGTCGACTCTCTCCTCCTTCGTTCTAGTTCTTTATAATTGTCTTTTTCCTATGGCTTCTTTGTAAGACCTCATACTATAATTACATAAGAAGAATATTATATTAAGAGAACTTCTAAAATGATAATAGAAATCTTAAATCGTTGTTGAAAGATTGATCATGAAGTTTAAGTTTCACGCGAATTTACTTTTCGGGTCAAACTTAGTTTCGGATGCATTTAAGCTTGAAAATGGTGGTTAGACAAGCGTCTAATTATTTTCAAGTCAAAATAAGGCTACCATGAGAGGTACAAATAGGATATGTCCTGACCTCTAATTCGTTTGTATCAAACATCTTCTCTTTCATATTGTCTAGTGTTCTCTATTCTCATGTTTTTATAGTATTTTCTTCATTGTTCTTCTTTGTATAATATTATCTAGTGTTCTCTATTCTTGCATGTATTTAGTATTTTTCTTCCTTGTTCACTTCTTATTGTTGTATATACATGTATATAGTGGTGTTAGAGCCAACCTCTACTATGGTTTTTCCTTAATTTCTTTCTATGTTTAATCATCTTCCATTGGTTGGGGCGGTTTCCTGCTTCTTTAATAAGTACAAGTCTACACTAACTATAAACCCCAAGTAATTATTTTGATTTATATTAAGGTTATTATGTATTGCATGGATGTAAAATAAATCAAGGATGAATTGACGATGTAAATGATGATTGGAGGAATAGTTGAGATATGATGAGAAGATTGAGGTTTCAGGGTGATCATCCTAGGAGAAATAGCTTTATTGAAGTTCTAAACTTAATTAGATTAAAGTAACATCAAAAATGGATTTGGAGAGTTGAAAACCCTTGCAATAGGTGATTTAAGGTACTTGGGTCCTTGTGAGGGCTCTAGAATTCATTCACGGTGATCGAGACAGAGGGCTAGTATACTATTACTGGGGAGTCACATCAATGCTAATGCGTCGGTACATGCACTTTTTGAAAATGTTGTATACATGCGAGTATTGGTTGAATGATTTGGGTGTGTGTGTGGGCTAGATACATTCGTTGTGTAGATACATGTGACTCAACTTATGTAAATTATATATGTTTATCTTGATCGTTTGCTTTGGAAATTGATTCTAGTTATTCATGAATATGAATTCTTGTTTGTTGACATACCAAAATTTGAGATCGTTACAATGACACAGTCCTTTTTATCTCTAAAACTATATATGTTATTTTGTTCAATTAAGACATGCCTATTTTATATTTTTATAAACCTTGTTTAGGTTTGAGGAAGTTTTTTATTGGTCTTGGTTGCTTACCCATCCAGATAATATTTTTTAGATTTTGGTGCTAAGTATGATACAAACGTAGATTAGTAGATAAATTGGGAAGAGATGAGTGGATCATGAAATGGATCCATATCTTGTGATTTAGTGTGAAAGAGTTTACATTCATGCTAGCTGTTTTGAGAATTGTCAAGGGAGAATCTGATTGTTTATGTTTATTTAGTTAGTTATAGTATTGTTTTGTTGTTTGAAAGTTTTGGGATGTAAACTTGGATTATGATTTGATGTTTTTGGGATTTTCTATTTATAAGAAGTTGAATGATTGTTGTTTTAATTTATTTGATGGTTTACTTTAGTATGCTCTTATAGTTTGGATGGTTAGTAATTAGTTTATGCTTTATTGGAGAAATTGGGGTTGAACAAAGTCGATATCAGAGTACATGAATTAGGTCTTACATGGTAGCTGTAGATTGTGGATTAGTCACAAGAGAATTTAGGCGTAAGATGTAACGAGTGGACGCCTAGCATAGCCAACTGAAAACTAACCATCCCCACCACCTCCAGATGTCTTGAACGGTATTTACCAATGCTTGAAAGAGATAACCATTTTGGTACAACACCAAAACGGGACACAACAACCATTATGAGGTTGCACAACCATTGATAGTAGGACAGAAGAATGACAACGATAATAGAATTATGATGCTGCTCAGGGAGTTTCTGAGGCGACACCCGTCTACTTTCCAGGGGAGCGCTAACCAGATGGATGTTATAAATGGATCCATAGGGTAAAGAAGATGTGTTACAACATGAGGATTACTAAGAATCTCCAAGTCAGTTTGGCTACATACCTTCTGGAAAGGGAGACAGATCATTGGTGGGACTCAGGAAAAAGGATGAGGACCGTGGATACCATGAACTTGGAGGCATTTGACCAGGATTTCAAGACAAGTACTTCTCAGAGTCTATCAAAGAAAAGATGAGTGTAAACTTCTTAGTTCTACGATAGAACAACATGGCAGTAGCTGAGTATGAAGGTAAATTTGATGAGTTATCTCATTATGCTACGAAGTTCGTATCCATAGATGCCAAAAGGGTTAAAATGGTTCAAGCATGGTCTAAAGCCTTACTATTCAGGAGAAGCTTGTTGCTCTTAAAATCTGAGTATAGAGATTTGGTAGATAAAGCTGCATTGGTGAAAAGAGAAATGGAAGAGACCCGATGGCAAAAAACTCTGGCAAGGGGAAGCCCAATTAGGATTGGTAGTAGTAATGGAGGAGTGCATATGGTGGCTTCATATCGCCGCCCAGTTCAAGCTACTAGATAGAGGAATCAACCGGTTCATGTAACTAGAAGCTTTTAGGAGAGAACATGTGTGGATCTCCGATCATGCTATAGATATGGGAGCATAGAGCACATTAGGAACAATTGTCTATTCCTTCAACTTGAGGGATAACCTAACCGTGTACAACATCCAAGCTATGGGACAACCGAATTAGAACAAGCCTCGATCACAGAAGCAATTATAGTAGAGGAACCAAGGAGTTGGATCACCAGGTGACCATCAAGGTCGAGTCATTGCTATGACCCAATAGGACGACGATGTTTCCAACGCAATTGTAGAAGATATTGTTATACTTTATAATTCTTGGGCACATATTCTATTTGATCCTAGTGCTATACATTCTTTTATATGCACTATATATACTATGACATTGGGTTTGGAATTCGATAACTTAGAAGATATGTTGTGTCAATTTTTCTACAAGGGAACAATTGGATACACGGATAATGTGAAGGTTGTGTGCTCTGGATTGGGGAGCAAGAGTTGAGTGTAGATTTATTGGTACTGGAGATGAACGGATAGGATGTGATATTTAGAATGAATTTATTGTTGGTCTACCATGTTGTGATCGATTATTTTAAAAAATGGGTCATTTTTCAATTATCGAGAGGGGTAGTATTCAGCTTCACAAACAAACCAATTTTTGAAAGTTAAGGCGGGTAGTAGTTTGAGCTTCCTAACAAACTTAATAGGGATCGAACAAGTTGAACCCTAGTCTCACTTCATGTTGGGGGTGTCGGACTTTTTGAATGTGTTTCTGAAAGCTTCGATTACCCCCACAAAGAGAGATTGATTTTACCATTGACTTGTATCCAGGTAAAGAGCCCATATTCATTGCTCCTTACCACAAGGCACCTTCGGAGTTGGAGGAGCTAAGGAAGCAATTAGATCAGTTACTAGCAATTGGATTGATCTATCTGAGTACTTCACTTTAGGGTGCACCAATCCTCTTTGTAAAGAAGCATGATGAGACACCCAGACTATGCACGGATATTAGTAAGTTAAATCTGGTAATGTTCAAGAATATGTACCCCTTACCTCATGTCAATGATTCGTTTGATCAGTTGAGGAGTTCAAAGTATTGCTCTAAGATTGATCTTCGTACTAGGTACCATCAATTGAGAATCAAGGAGGAAGATATTTCTAAAACAATTTTTCACACATGGTATGACCATTTTGAATATACAGTGATGCCTTTTGGATTAACCAATGCTCGCATAGCTTTCATGTATTTGATGCACCATGTATTCCAACCTTACCTGGATTAGTTCGTCATTGTCTTCATTGGTAACGTTCTGATTTATTCAAAGACATAAAGATCATGCACTTCACATCCGGTTGGTGTTATAAACTCTAAGGGAGCATAAGATGTAGCCTCCTAATCCTTTTGCCTATGTTTTAGATAAGGATAACATCGAACTCTTTTTGGAGTGTAAACCTTTTTTTAAAGAAAAATGCCAATAAAGTTCTTATAGCCATACCTTTATGTGCGTCTTGTTAGGCATTTGATAACCAGATCGATTAGTTATGGTCGACGTAAGCCAAACCAAGGGATCCTGAATAGGTTGAACATTCTTGCTTTGTCACGATAAAAGCTTCCTGATCGAAATTTGTAGCTTATTGGGTTTGGCAAGTTACTACTGAAGGTTTGTGGAAAGGTATTCTGCCTTAGCCATTCCTACAATCTGCCTCACAAAGAAGGGGAAGAAGTTCTTATGGGATAAGAATTGTGATCAAGCTTTTACCATTTTGAATGATAAGTTGACCACAACACCAATACTCATTATTCTGGAAAATGATTAGGGATACAACGTGTACACGAATGCCTCTCTATGGGGTTTGGGTTGTGTAGTGATACAGAAAGGGAAGGTAGTTGCTTATGACGCAAGATAGTTTAAGATCACGAGCACAATTATCCTATCCATGACTAAGAGCTGGTAGTTGTGATGTTTGCTCTCAAGTTATGGAGATAATTACTTGTATGGAGAGATGTACTCAGATCACAAGAGTCTTGAGTATATCTTCACTCAAAAGGACCTAAATTTTCAACAAAGGCACTGAATTGAGTACTTAGGGGATTATGACTTTATCTTAAATCATCACTCGAGAAAGGCTAATGTAATAGTAGATGCACTTTGTAAGAAGTCTTGTGGAGCAATGAATTTCATGGCGATAAATAAGTGGAAGATGGTTGACGCTTTAGAAGAATTTAACTATTTGGTGGGAAAAGAATGAGGATTGAACATGCTTATTCAATCTAGTAGCTCAACCCGTCCTTCGACAAGAGTTTGTAGAATTACAACGATTGGATCCACAATTGGAGGCGATTTCGGAGTCAACTGGAGAATGAGGAAATTATAGAGGATTAGTTTTTCCATTATGGTGAGTTATGTTTTCGAGGAAGGGTGCGCATACTGGATGATGACTAGTTAAAAAAGGATGTTTTAGAAAAAAGTTATCTTTCTAAATTTGTAATTCATCTGGGTAATACTAAGATGTATAGGGATATAAAATGCCAACATTGGTGGAAAGGGATGACGAGATATGTAGTCAAGTTTGTAGCTGAGTGTGCAGTTTGCTAATAGGTGAAGATTGCACATCAGAAATTAGGACGATTACTACAATCTTTGCCTATTCTCGAGTGAAAGCGAGATCAAATCATGATGGATTTTGTGTTTGGACTGCCTACGACCACCAAAAGGCATTATGCAATTTGGGTAATTATGGATAGACTTTCCAAGACTGTTTATTTCTTATCTTTGAAGATGGTAAATACATTAGTGACATTTAACCTATTATATATTAGGGAGATAGTGAAATTTCATGGGGCTACCTCTATCTATTGTGTTGGATCGTGATAGTAGGTTTGTGGCTAAGTTTTAGCAAAGCTTGCAGAAGGCTTTGACGCCATATTTGCATTTTAGCACCACTTTTCATCCTCAAATGCATGGTCAATCCAAGAAGGCGATTTATATTGTAGAAGACATGTTAAGGGCACATGCTTTGGATTTCAAAGGGAGTTGGAGTGAATACTTGTCATTGGTGGAGTTTGCTTATAATAATAGCTTTCATGATACTATTTCGATGACCCTCTATGAAGCACTATATGGTAGATCTTATGGATCAACGTGTTGGGTAGAAGCCAGGAAAAGCAATTTATTAGGGCCAGAGATTGTGAGGGAGACCACGGAGAAAATCCAACTAATCTAGGAAGGGTTACGTATAGCTCAAAGCTACTAGAAGAGCTATGCAGATAAGATAAGGAGGCCTATGGAGTTTAAGGTGGGTGACTATGTGTTTTTAAAGGTGTTATCTCCAAAAGGTGTAATGTCTTTCAGGAAGAAAGGGAAGCTATCCTCGAGGTATACAAGACCTTTTGAAGTGATTCGAGTTGTCAGAAAGGTGGCATATCAACTAAAACGTCTAGCTCAATTGCTAGGAGTACATGATGTGTTTCATGTGTCTATACTACAAAAGTGCGAACCTAATACATTACATGTGATGGACTTAGAAGGGACAAAAATTCAAGAGGGGTGCCATATGAAAAGCAATGGTGAAGATTCTAAATAGAAATGGGAAGCTACTTCGCAACAAATTAATCTCATTAGTAAAGGTAGTTTGACAACACCATGGAGTGGAGGAAAATACATGGAAACTAGAGTTAGAGATGCGAGCACAATGCCTCCACTTGTTCATTACTTGAGATTAGTTTCGAGGATGAAATTTTTTTTTAGGGGATGGACTATAAGTCCCTATGGACTTACTTCGATTTATATTAAGGTTATTATGTATTGTGTTGGTGTATAATGAATTAGTGATGAACAGAATATATAAATGGTGAATGTAGGAATAATTGAGATATAATGAGAAGATTGAGGTTTCGAGGTGATCATCCTAGGATAAATAGATTTAGTGAAGTTCTAAATTTAATTAGATGAAAACAACATTAAAAATGGATTTGGAGCATTGAAAAACCTTGAGATAGGTGATTTGAGATGTTTTGGGGTTGGGATGCATACTTTGGAAAATTTGGGTAGAAAAGAAAATGACACCACCTCAGTGCGTAGGCCATAACTATTTCCTCCCAACTCGGATTGTCTTGATTTTTGTGGCATTAGAAAATAGACTTCAAAATCTATCAAAGTGGATTTCACAAAAGTTATGAATCGACTTCTAACTAGGTCAAAATGGAGTTAGAAAATTGTGTTAGGTTGTAGTATCTAAGATTCAACAGCAGAAAGTCTGATCAAGGACAGGAGATATTGGGAGGATTTCCCGTCCGAATGCACTTGACACTGTTCAAACACCAGCTAGACCGCTCGAATGCCAAGATCCTCATTCGAACGTGCGTGCACGATTCTACCTGATCAGGTTGCGCCTCCTGGACTATTTTCTCACCCTATAAAAACCCTAGGGAAGTAGTTTAGATCGATTTTAGCAATTTTCAACCATAGGATGCCAAGAGAAGTTTGGAGAGAAGAAAAGGGGTGAGATATTGACAAATTAACAAGTAGGAATCACATCAAAACAATTTAGGATCATCTCTATTCACGAATCAAGGTAGAGATTCTTTCTCAAACTTATTCAATGTAGATTAGAGATATATTATTATATCTTTTTTATCCTTATTACAATATAAATAATAGATCTACAATGCTTTCATGTATTGTTTGATCACATGATTCATTTTTGAATAAAATACATGATTTATATCTAAGATTTATTAGTTCTTTATTAAAAAAAATCCCAATTCTTGATTATGATCACATTAAATACATTTTCTTGCACAATCTCTTGTATGTTTTGTCGTATTTATTCTATCTTGATAATCAGGGAACCGGATTTTTGATCTACGTGAATTTTATGAAAAAAAAATCGTAAAATTATCTCTTGTATGGGTGGGTGTGATGAATGTGTGTCGTACTCGAATTTATATCACAAAGTGCTTAGATGAGTTTCGTACCTTAAGGAGTTAAGGTTCCTTATCACTCGTAGTGGAGTTGTTTGGGTCCTTTTTAGGACTCAAGAATTTGCATTATTCGCTTACAGTGATCGAGATAGATGGTTAGTATAGTATTCCAAAGAAGTTACATTAATGTTGATGCATCAGTATATACGCTTCTTGAAAATGGTGTATCCATATGAGTATTGGTTGGATGAGTTGGGTGTGGTGGGGGCCAAATATATTCGTTGTATAAATGCAAGTGATTCAACTTATGTACATGAGATATGTTTATCTTGATCGCTTGCTTTGAAAATTGATTCTATTTATTTACGTATATGAATTCTTGTTTGTTGGGATATCGAAATTTGAGATCGTTACAATGTCACAATCCTTTTTATCTCTAAAACTATATATGCTATTTTGTTCAATTGAGACCTTGCTATTTTATATTTTTATAAACCTTGTTTAGGTTTGAGGAAGTTTTCCTATTGGGATTGTTTGCTCACCACTATAGATAACATTTTTTAGATTTTGGTGTTGAGGACAATACGAACATAGATGAGAAGGTAAATTGGGTAGCGAAAGCGGAAACAGATCACGAAGTGGATTCAAATCTTGAGATTTAGTGTGATGGGAGTTTACATTCATGCTAGTTGTTTTGAGGATTGTCAAGGGATAAATTGATTATTTATGCTTATTTAATTAGTTAGGGTATTGTTTTGTAATTTGAAACTTTTAGGATTTAAACTTAGATTATTGTTTGATGTTTTGGGATTTCTAGTTACAAGAAATTTAATAATTACTGTTTTAATGTATTTGATGGTCTATTTTACTATACTCTCATGGTTTAGATGGTTACTAGTTAGTTCATGTCTAATTGGGAAAATTAGGGCATGACACTAAAATCTTTTTCATCATCTTCTATGTATACTATGTGGTTGTCCCTTTAAGGATCCTCCACATTAGAAATAGAAGATGTTGATCATTTGAACCCTAAGATTTGTGTTTAACCTTCAGTATTCACCACTTTTTCTCTTACACAAACACCTTTTGGACCATTCTTCAAAGTTTTTTTCCAAGAACAAAAAACCATATATTTGACCTATTTCTACAATCACACCATTTGCCACCTGATCCCAACGTTATGACATTTTCTTGACCTCTTTTTGTAAATATTCTCTCTATGGATGTAAAAAATTCTATTGTCACTTTTCTGAAAACTATGACTCCTTCAGTATCCTCAGTGCTCATGTTCTGACTATGGTGAATCTCTTGCTCAACTAAAAAACTTTGCCTTTGTTGATCCTGTTCTCATGATAAACCTGTGGTAAAATGACCCACTAAATTCACCCATTGAGGTTATTCTCTTACATTTTTCTATTCCATTTGATATCAAGAAACATTATCCTATTGACGATGTTCCTCATTCTAAATGGTGAGAAATGTTCTTTAAGATATTTTCTTGGTGCACAACTGAACTCCAAATATCCATCTATGAAATAATCTCTAGTTCTTAAATGGTTTGTGACCCAACTTCAAGGTTCTCTTCAAGATTGGTGAATTCCTTTAGGAGAATATTGCCAACTACAATCTCGCCAAGTACCCATAGTCGAAGAATTCATCATCTATTCTTGTTGATGATGTTCCTCATTTTAAATGGCAAGAAAGTTATTTGAGATGTTTTCTTGGTGCATAATTGAACTCCAACATTCAATCGTGACCTTCTATCTTATTATAATACGATTTGTGGCCCAACTTTGAGGCCATGTTCAGGATTGCTTGATTTCTCTAGGAGAGTATCACAAACTGCAATTTTGCCAAGTACTCACTTGAAGAATTCATGAACTTGCCGTTTAGTGATTTTTTGAGTACTCCTAGCCATTATGCCATTCAAGCTCATGAAGAATATTTACAAATAAAATGTTGTTTTTTTACAGAAAAGATTTGGAGAAACATTATGATTGCAAGTTCAAGCTATCATGGATGAAGTCAATCCGAAGTAAGTTTTTCTCAAACGCTCTTGCTGATCTTATTGGTAATGAAACCTCCAAGTTTCTTGACATAAAAAGAATCACCTTGTAGTCTATGTCTCTTAGTGAATTTTTTTAGCATTATATTGTTGCTTTTGAAAATTTGTGTAATTAACAGAAGTTTCTCAATGAAATTGAACAAATTGGAAAGAAACTTGGACTTGCTTGTACCAAGAAATACTTGAAGCCTTAAATGTCTTTCTAATTTTGTATATGACTGTAAGTCTAACAAGAAACCTCACTTCAAAACCTGTAACTTTTAAAAAGGGATTTCGCAAAAAGTAGTTTCTTCTCAAAAAGAGATTTTAGGGCAAAATTACTAACCGTTGTCATCTTTGCAAAGAAAATGAACATTTTGCCAAAAATTACTCCCGAAAGAAGAAAAAAGATTAGTTTCTTCACTAAGTATCCTCTATCAACTCAACAACTAGAGAATCTGATATTGAATCCATATCTTCTCTTGATGATGACCTTTCTCCTAACTCCAACTTGACCCTTGTATATTTTGATAACAGAACCTCTTATGATGATCTTTTTCTATTTTGGCTCTCTGATGAGCCTATCGTGATGAATCAACTCTACCCATTGACTCGAGTCTAAATTCTCTTTAATTCAAACTTCTATCAATGATACCACAATAATGCTCTAGGAACACATACTCTTATAAAGTGTTTTGTAAATACGATTGTAGGTGAGACAACTTTTTTTTTCTTTCTAAAATGTGTTTTCAAATTATGTGTTTTCTATGATGGGACTGAGTTTGAAACACACTTTATGAAGAATGGTCGAATAAGAAAAAAGTCAAAATTACACTTCATAGAAAAAAATGTAAAAAAATTATGATAGGAACTTTGGTTATTTTAGTGAGAAAAAGTAAAAATATAATACATATGCACACACAAATTGTTTTGACATTTTTCAATTTTGATGTTTCTTATATAGGTTAAATTTACAAAATTTTGATGATCATATTGTGATTCAAAACTATATAAATAACATTGGTTGTCAATCTAAAATTTTAATAAACCAAACAGAAATATAAAAGTTTGAGATACTTCTCAAAAAATAGATCTAGATCCCTCAAATTATTATTTTTTTTCACTTTCTTCTTTGGTACATTAATTGTCATATATTAGTGATGGATCCACTTATACATAACTAACAATGCACCACATGTGTTTCACGTGAATAGCTTTCGTACACAAAAATTAATAAAACATATTAAGTATATGAGTATTTGAATTAAATATCACCTCAAATTTACAAAAACTTAATTTTTCATTGCTGATATTCTATTATAAGATTATAAAAACTTTATATGTTTCTAACATTCTTTGTTCTAACTAAAAGAAAATAAATTTTAAAAAAATAGTTTTTTAAGAATTTTGTAATTGAAATTTATTTTTTAGTGATGTTTAAGAAATTAATTTTTTGAGAAAATTCATTTTATTAGTATTCCACTTATAATTCCTTGAATAAAATAAAACTAATTGTTAAAATACTAATTATATTAGAACCTTACTATAATTAGGAATTGGTTAGGTGAATTGAGATAATATTTAATATACTACTCCAAAAAATTTAAAATTTCAAGTTTTACTTAAAATTTCTAAAAACAAAATTCAAATTCTGCAATATTAAAATTCTAAAAATTACAAATTTAACTTCAAAATATACTACAATATTTGTTTTCATATAAAATATTAATACAACTTAGAAATTTTATTGTGATTGAATAATTATATTGATGTAACAAAAATTAATTTTAAAAAGCTATATATATGATTATTTTTTATCTTAAAAATGACAAGTTTAAATTTTTTGATGAAAAAGAAAATAAATATATGTCAGTATAATGTTATTTTTGCATATGAGATGAATAATATTAGATTGATGGAATTTTTAAAGATTTTTGAAAAGTTTATTGAAAATATAATGATGCATACTTTTTGAAGAGTAATATAGTCAATCAAATTTTTTTTATAGAAATTGATATTTATACATAGAGAATAGATAATTAAAAGAGATGTTAGAGAAAATTTGGGGATTTAAATATATAAGTATATGATGATAATTTAAATATTCAATTGTCAAAAGATAAAGTGGTCTTTGTAATTCTTTATAATGGTAAAATAGAAATTCAAAAGTTTTTCATATCAAGGTACTTTTATTAGTAATTGATGATACTCAGAATGATTGCCGGCTGGAGCTCAGGAAAGGAGATCAGGTAAGCTGAGCTCAAAAGGTCAGAGCTATGCAGAGCTCAGAAAACCAGAGCTAGAGCTCCTCTCAAAGTGAGATAATAAGCTGAAGCAGGGAGGAAGCAACTGGATACTACAAAGAACTCAAAAAGCGGTTTGAAATAACACTCAAGACACAAAATTCTCAACCAACCAAGATACTCTCGTAAAACTAAGGAGAATTCCTTTGATAGATGGCAAGGATCACAGATCTGATCCCATAGATTAAGGGATACCCCTATAAATACTATGTAACGCCCCCAACAGAGGGGCAAACCCTAGTATCATTTCGTACATTTTGCCCTTTTTGATGTAGTAAAGAGTGAAGGAATGAGCAAGAATCTCCATTGAAGAGTGGATTAACCGAGCTCTTGAGCTGGTGAACCACTATATTTCTACTGTGTTAATTCCCCAACTCCGCAACAATTCTCAGTATCCCTCCCTCGAGCTTAGTAGCTCAGATCCCAATAATTCCAAGATTGTTTCTTTCATTTACTCATCGTCACAAAATTGCATCACGTTGAAATACACCATCAGTTGGTGCCGTCAGTATGAAGGACTGTTCCTATTATAAACAAACTAATTTTTCAGTAACTGATGGTACCAACGCGAAACATGAACCGAAGTCAGATAAATCCACCACGGGGTGCAAGATCAACAAGAAGCTACTAATAGCAGAAACCTGAGAATGTCCAAGACACCAACGCACCCATAGGGGGTCTCCCCATGAATAAAGAGATGGAGGCCCTTCGCCT
Source organism: Ilex paraguariensis (assembly GCA_963454935.2). NCBI lineage: Eukaryota > Viridiplantae > Streptophyta > Magnoliopsida > Aquifoliales > Aquifoliaceae > Ilex > Ilex paraguariensis. The sequence continues at coordinate 28,844 of CAUOFW020002385.1, forward strand.
CGTCAATCAACGCTTGCTGAAACAAAACGAAGAACTTTTAAAGCTTTTAAAATGCCTACAAGAGGCACGACAGGCTCAAGAAGGCCAGAACAACCTCCCACCTAGGGAACAATCACACCTCGATCCCCTCAGAGAAGTTAAAAAATAAGGGAAAACAGCCAAACTATGGGGTCAGAGCCTCACGTACCCCTCAGGAATGGCCACAACGACGAAGGGCAGAGTCAGAACGAAGAAGGTGAGAGAAACGATTTTTTTCCCTATCAACATAAGAGGAGAGAACAATACTAGGAGCAGTGCTTCCAGGGTATCCAACAAGCACTGTTATCAGAACCGGACCGGACCGGTTCAACCGTGAATCGGGACCCTAACCGGTCCTGTTCTTTAGTTGAACCGTTTAAGAAAGCGAACCGGCTAAAAATCGAAAAAATCGGCCGATTTTTAACAAAAATCAATTTTTAAAAATTAAATTACATAAATAAATTTTTTTGCCCTAAATCAGTAAATAGTTGATTTTTTTAACCTTATTCTTGAAAAAATTATAAATGACACCCTTTTTTTTTTATATAATTTACTTAAACCTCTTTACTTTGCTTTAAAATACAATAACCCCTACTTTGTTATTTAATTTCATTAATTTTATGACAAATTTTATATATTTTATACATATTTTATATTTTTTAGCTAAATTATTAAGTTTTATAATTATTATATATATTTTTTATTTTTTTATTATATGACCGGTCCGACCAGTTGACCCAACGGTTGAACCAGTGAACCATTGACCCGGTCCCCTTGCCGGTTCGATGACCGGTCAGGTTCTGATAACATTGCCAACAAGTTCTCAACCACGTGAAAGAAGTCGTGAGAGGCAAGGCTCCAGTTACAATGGACACCTTGGTACAACATACTGAATCTCCATTCACCACTGGCGTGCTGCATTTTCCCCTCCCTCTGAAATTCAGAGTACCCCAGATAGAGGCTTTTGAAGGAACAAAGGATCTCGTAGATCACCTCAACACTTACAAGAACCAGATGGAGTTGCATGGATACTAGGATTCAGTGCGTTGCAGAACCTTTGCCATCACGCTGAAAGGCACAGCCTTAGCATGGTTCAATAGGATCTCCCCAGCCTCGATATCCTACTTTAAGGAGCTATCCATATCCTTTGTGTCTCACTTTATAGGAGCTCGAACGTATAGAAAATCGAGTTACCACTTGTTAAATGTGAAACAGGGACCCCACGAGAGCCTCAGATCCTATGTTCAAAGGTTCAACTCGGAATCACTAAAAGTGGACGTCTTAGATGAGAAATTTGCCAGTTCTACCTTTATAGCTGACTTGGGTGTCCAATCTAAAGACTTGATGTTCTGCATCTCGAAAAATCCCCAGGCCAGCATGACCGAAGTACTGGCCAAGGCAGAAAAGTACATAAACGGTAAAGAAATTCTCCTCTCAAAAGTGGGGAGCTCATCCATGCAAAAAGACAAAGGGAAAGAGAAGAAAAAGAGGGAACGAAGTCCCAGGAGAGAGAGAGGACGAGATAGGTCCCCCAAGAAGAGACAGAGATCGCTCCTCCAAAAGAAGGGGGGACGTGAGAGATCGTCTGGGACCACCTCATCAGGAGCTGCAATCAAGGTACGCACCTCGGCAGATTCCCCCACTCACCACAATAATATCGCAAATCTTGTATGAAGTACAAAATGAAAAATTCCTGAGGTGGCCACCTCGGATGAAAGCGAACCCGGCGAAAAGGGACCCCTCAAAGTATTGTGAGTACCACAGGGACCATGGTCATCATACTGATGATTGCATTCAGTTGAAGAAAGAGATAGAGTTCCTGATCCAACGAGGGCAGTTGCGTCGTTACATAGCCCAGGAGAATCAGAATCGAGCCCCACCACCTCCACCACTTCAACAGCAGGTTCCTGCGCAGCACTAACAACCCCTAAGAGAGATCAGGATAATATCAGGGGATTTTGCAGGTGGCGAGGCTTTGGAGGTGTGCGTTGTATCTAAAGCACCACAACTGAGCTCAGACATCACATTCTCAGATGCAAACTTAGAAGGATACCAACACCCCCATGACGACCTGCTGGTGGTAAGGGCTATTATGGCTAACAGAATTATTCACCGAGTTCTGAAAGATAACGGAAGCTCAGCAGATATTATATTTGCTTCCTCATTTGACAAAAATGAGCATAGGACAGAAAACGCTGGAACCCGTGAATACTCACCTGTTGGGATTTGTAGGAGGACGGGTGTTGTCGTTGGGCTCAATCCAGCTTGTGCTCACTATGGGAGATCCCCCCATCAAGAAACCACTACAATAAGATTCTTAGTGGTTGATGCCCCCTCTATATACAACATGCTACTCGGGAGACCTTCTCTCAATCCAATGAAGGCCATCCCCTCAGCCTATCATCTGGTCATGAAATTTCCTACAAAAAATGGAGTTAGAGTGGTCCGAGGAGATCAATGGGTTGCAAGGGAATGTTACTTGACTTCGATGAAGCAGAAAGAAGTTGAAAACATACGACTAGATGAGCTGGATATGAGGGACAAACTGGGCACTAGGCCAATGCCATTGGAAGAGCTAGAGCTAGTTCAGCTTGATGAAGAGCCAGAACATCTCGTCTACATTGGGACTAAACTGAGCAGAGAAGTTAAGGACCTTCTCATCCTATTCTTGAAGGAGAATATGAGGGTGTTCACTTGGAAACAAGAAGACATGGAAGACATTGACCCCTCGGTTATCATTCACAAGCTAAGTGTGAATCCTACCTGCAAGCCCGTCAAGTAGAATCAAAGGAGTTTTGCCCCAGAGCGTCAGAAGGCAATCAATGAGGAGGTCGACAAGCTTCTTCACGCTCGAGCTATCAGGGAAGTAGATTACCCTACCTGGTTGGCCAACGTGGTTCTTGTTAGGAAAACCAATGGCAAATGGCGACTCTGCATAGACTTTACTGATCTCAATCGAGCGTGCCTTAAGGATAGTTTTTCTTTACCTCAAATTGACTTAATAGTGGATGTCACCGCTGGGCACGAACTCTTCAACTTTATGGACGCTTCCTCAGGTTATAATTAGATCAGGATGGACCCAATCGACCAGGAGAAGACCTATTTCATGACTGAGCAGGGGACTTACTGATATCAGGTTATGCCTTTTGGGTTAAAAAATACGAGAGCTACCTACCAGCGTCTGGTAAACTGAATGTTCCAAAGGCAAATTGGGACATCCATGGATGTCTATATCGATGACATGCTGGTGAAGTCATTGAAGGCAGAGCTCCACATTGCACACCTAGCAGAATCGTTTCAGGTCCTTAAGGAATACAACATGAAGTTGAACCCTGCCAAATGTGCCTTTGGAGTATCTGCGGGAAAATTTCTAGGTTTCATAGTAAACAGCAGATGAATAGAGGCTAATCCCGAAAAATTTAAGGCAGTCCTAGGCATGCAGCCACCATCTAACGTAACGGAAATCCAACGCCTGACAGGGAGAATAGTAGCCTTGGGACGCTTTGTGTCCAGATCAAGTGACAAGTGCCAACCTTTCTTTTGAGTCCTAAAAAAGACATTTCATTGGGATACTCGATGTGAAGAGGCATTTGGGGCTCTGAAGGTTTATCTGAGTTCCCCACCTCTACTGGCAAGCGCTTTGGAAGGGGAGGTACTTACTCTATATCTGGTTGTTTCAGATTTCTTGACCAGCGTAGCTCTGGTGAGGGAGAAAGACAGAGCTCAGCAACCGGTCTACTACTACAGTAAAGCTTTGAGGGGGGCAGATGAGAGATACCCAAAAATAGAGAAACTAGCTTTGGCTTTGGTAACCACAGCCAGGAGACTTAGACCATACTTCTAGGCGCACACCATCGAGGTACCAACAGAGCAGCCGATGAAGCAAGTGCTACATAAACCAGAGTCCTCGGGAAGGCTAGTAAAGTGGGCTATAGAGCTCAGCGAGTTTGATATTAGGTTCAAGCCAAGAACTGCAGTCAAAGGGCAGATTTTAGCGGACTTCATTACAGAATTCACGACACCAAAGCCTCTGGAGACCACGCAGCTGGTACCCGACCTCCCCGCATGGAAGCTTTCAATAGATGGAGCAACTAATGCTCAAGGGAGAGGGACAGGCTTAATCTTAACCTCCACAGATGGAGTAGATGTCGAATACGCACTCAGATTTGGGTTTAAGGCTTCAAACAACGAGGCAAAATACGAGGATGTCATAGTTGGACTCAACCTTGCCCATTCAATGGAGGCAGAACAGTTGGAGATCTGCAGCGATTCTTAACTAGTTATAAAGCAGATAGAAGAATCTTATGAGGCTAAAGGCAAAAAAATGGTGCTTTACCTCAAGAGGGTACAGGAGCTGATCAAGAAGTTTGTACGAGTCCAGATTAGACACGTCCCAAGAGTTGAAAACTTACGAGCAGACGCCCTAGCGAGGCTGGCAACAGCTTCTCAGGAAAATTTGGACAGGATAATTTCGGTGGAGCACCTAGCTAAACCATCTATATGTGGAGAAGATGAAGAGGTGCTGCCTGTGCACACCTCATCGAGCTGGATGGACCCCATCATTGGATACCTCAAGAATGGGGCTTTGCCAAAAGATCCCAAAGAGGCTGCAAAGCTAAGATCTAGATCAGTTAGGTTTTCTATTTTGTAGGGAAGTTTATATAAGCGAGGTTCCTCAACACCTCTCCTTAAATGCGTGGGAGTCGAAGACGCCAATTACATACTTAGGGAGATCCATGAGGGGGTCTATGGCAACCACATCAAGGCTCGGGCTCTTGCGGGAAAGACGCTATGATAGGGGTATTGTTGGCCCACCATGCTCACGGATGCCACTGACTTGGTCAAAAGATGCAAGATCTGCCAATTGCATGCTAATATCCCTCATTGCCCTCCAAAGCTCTTAACTTCAGTAATAAGTCCATGGCATTTTCAGCAATGGGGATTAGACATACTTGGGCCCCTTTCTACAGGAGTGGGATAGTGTAAGTTCGTCATAATAAGGGTAGACTACTTCACCAAATGGGCAGAGGTAGAGCCTTTGGCCACGATTACAGAGCAGAAAGTTCAGAACTTCATGTGGAAAGTCAATAATCTGCAGATTTGGTATTCTCAGGGCGATCATCTCCGATAATGGGAAACAATTCGACAACTCGAAGTTCAAAAGCTTTTGCGCTGGGCTAGGGATTAAGAATTACTTTTCAGCTCTAACCCATCCTCAATCCAATGGGCAGGCGGAGGTCACCATCAGAACCATAAAAACAGCCCTGAAAACTAAATTGGAAGGTCTAAAGGGTAAATGGGTGGAACACCTCTCAGAAGTACTATGGGCTTACAGAACAACTGTCAGGTCGACGACTCAGGAAACACTGTTTGCTTTGGCCTTTGGAACCAAAGCAGTGGCACCAGTCGAGATTGGACTTCTATCCCCCTGAACTAAGTTCGCCAACAAAGGGGACAATGATGAGTCCCTTCTACTGAGTTTGGATCTCATAGAAGAAAAGAGGGATGCAGTTTTGCATCGTATCACAAGGTATTAGAGGAGGACAGTCAAGTACTATGACAGGAAGGTCAGACGAAGGAGTTTCAAAGTGGGCGATCTAGTGCTTAGAAAACTTCTGTTGACAAGGAAGGACCCTACTCACGGGAACCTGGGGGCAAATTGGGAAGGTTCGTACATCATCTCAAAGGTGATAAGGCCAGGAAATTATGAGTTACAAACCAAAGAAGGGAAACTCCTACCTCATTCTTGGAATGCGGAGTTTCTTAAGAGATTTTTTCCGTAAGCTTCTTTTGTAATTTGATTGTTCTCAATAAAATTGCATGTCTTTATTTTCTCCCTGTGAAATTGCTTAAAAACAAGCTCAATAGCTCACGATGAACCCTTAAGTTCATGAAAACGAGCTCAATAGCTCACGATGAACTCCTAAGTTCATGAAAACGAGCTCAATAGCTCACGATGGACCCTTAAGTTCATGGAAACGAGCTCAATAGCTCACGATGGACCCTTAAGTTCATGAAAACAAGCTCAATAGCTCACGATGAACCCTTAAGTTGATGAAAACGAGATTAATAGCTCACGATGAACCCTTAAGTTCATGGAAACGAGCTCAATAGCTCATGATGAACCCTTAAGTTCATGAAAACGAGCTTAATAGCTCATAATGAACTCCTAAGTTCATGGGAACGAGCTCTATAGCTCACGATGAACCTTTAAGTTCATAAAAACAAGCTCAATAGCTCACGATGAACTCCTAAAGTTCATAAAAATGAGCTCAGTAGCTCTCGATGAACTCCAAAGTTCATTACAACGAGCTCGGCCACCTAAGGTGGAGAGTTTAAAAAGGAAAAACCCTTTCAGAAGAAGTTGCAAAACCATGAGGTCTACAAGTCCAATATGCTAAAAAAACCCAGACAGTTCCCAAGTCCAGAATTGAACTCGGCAGTCTTATTCCCATTAAAGATAAAGTTGTGCCAAACACCCCCCAAGCCTTCAAGAATAAGGTCGTTTTAAGCTCCATGCCTCTCAGCTCACCATAACCTAAGCTCGGCTGCATAAACCTACAGAATTGCCAAAGCCAGCATGAAACGCAGGGAGTAGCAAGTGATGTCATTTACCACTTACTCTCATTCAATGAGCTCAAGTATGAAACTCCCAAAGCATTATTGCTTCAAGAAGAGCTCAGCACTCCTTAAAAGCAAGGGAGATAAGGGGAGACTAAAGTAAAAACACACAGCTAGAGCACAGCTCAAAGATAAAAATTCAAAGGCATAGTCTTATAAGGGTCAGTATACCGTAACCGTAGTCAAGAAAGTTGTGCCAGACACCCCCAAGCCTTCAAGAATAAGGTTTCTTTAAGCTTCATGCCTCTCAGCTCACCACAACCTAAGCTCGGCTGCATAAACCTACAGAATTGCCAAAGCCAGCATGAAACGCAGGAAGCAGCAAGTGATGAGATTTACCACTTACTCTCATCCAATAAGCTCAAGTATGAAACTCCCAAAACATTCTTGCTTCAAGAAAAGCTCAGCACTCCTTAAAGCAAGGGGGACAAGGGGAGACTAAAGTCAAAACGCACAACTAGAGCACAGTTCAAAGATGAAAATTTAAAGGCATAGTCTTATAGGGGTCAGTATACCATAACCGCAGTCAAGAAAGCTGTGAGTCAGCTGTACAACTCAAAACCATAGAAGTTACATTTTCTAACCACAGTCAAGAAAGCTGTGAGTCAGCTGTACAACTCAAAACCATAGAAGTTACATTTTCAAAATGAGCTCATAGTTACAAATTTTTTATCATATTTCAAAATAAAATCCTAAGTCTCTGAAGGTGGATTTAGGGAAGGGTTCTGTAGCTCAGAAGTTGAAGTTTCGGCAACATGAGTAGATTAGGAGCCTGGGAGCTCGGCCAAGCTGTAAAATCTGAAACCTCCGCCAGAGAAGAGGATGGAACCTCGGTAGTCATTGTAGTTCCTGAAGCAGGTAGAGGAATCTCAGGGGTCGTAAAGACAAGAATCTCGACCTCTGCTGGAGATGAGCTCAGGGCCAGTGCCTCGGAGACGAGGTCGACTGAGAAAGAAGCAACCTTAGGAACAGGAGGGGGAACATTATTTAGATCAGAGTCGGCCGCCTTGTCCTCAGCCGGGGGATCAAAATTGAAATCCAGTTCAGGGTAGATCTCTTCAGCCCTGTCCTGAAAAGCAAGCCACCCAAAGGCCCACTAAGTTGTGACATCATCAGCCAATTTGGCAATTAAGCAATCTTTTTCCTTGACAGATGCCCTCGTCACCTTGAGTTCATTCCGGAGGACATCACTCATCTCCGCAATAATGTCATATTCTCTCTTCATAGTTTGGAAGGAACTTGAAGCTTCGAGAGACTCCCGACTGGCTCTGAGCCAATCATCTGTTTTCTGCTTGAGTTCCCCTGAGCTCTTCTTTGATTTTCTTAAGTTCCTCTTTGCAGCTCTTTCCCTCATGTGCAATCTTCTCCCTTACCTCTTCCAAACTCTTATTTAAGGAGGCCTACTTCTCCACCTGCTCCTGCAAGTCCTGCACCTGGGCCTTGAGGTCACTATTCTCAAAGGACAGTTCGGTAACCTTGAGTTCAAAAGCCTTGGAAGCTTTAACTGAACCTTCCATGACTTGGATCCTCTTCAGCAGCCCGCTAACATGGAGGGCAATCTGAAAGTGAGAAAAGGTCAGATAAGAAAGAGAAAAATGAATAAAACATGTATGCACAAAAAACATGAAACTTACGGAGGTAGAAGCGAAAAGAGCGGTAGATATAGAGCTCCCAAGAGGCATAGTGGAAGCTCACTGGATATCAGATTCAGGAAGAATGGAAGCAATGGCCTTTGCAGCTCTTTTCACGTTATCAATCAAAGAACCCGAACTTGCTTCTGCATTCCCCCCTTTTTCATGCTTACGTATCCCAGGAGACTTCTAAGGAGGCCCCATAGCTGGGCAAGAAGGGATGGCTCCAGGCAAGAGCGAAGAAACCGTCTCCAAAAGTTTCTTGACCTCACATATAGAAGGAATGGTGGAGACCAAGCTTAGGTCAGGGACCTAACTAGAGGAGGGCAGTCCCGTTTTCTGAAGAAAGGAGCTTCTTGCAACCTCCAGAAAGCCAAAAGAGGATTGGGGCCCCATTTGAGTTACAGAGACCGATTCCAGTCTTGGAGCTTTGACTTCGATAGTTGGATCACCCCCTAGGCTGACCTCAATCTTACGCTTGCTTCCAGCTCGAGTTCTCCTCATTATAGATAATTTATTAGAGTGATCCTTCGCAATAGGCTCCATTAAGGAAGAACCTGAAAATTTGAGAAAGAACCGTTAAAAAAAAAGAGGAGAAGGAGAAGAGGTAAAAAGCAGGGGCAAAGGTGAAAGGGACAATACTTGTCAATTCCTCAACACTAATGGCAGAAAGAGGTGATGGATTTTCTACCCTCACTTCAGGAGGACAAAACCCAAGTCTCACAAGGACTTGAGGTCGGATTAGCTCTGAATACTTCTCCGATTTGCAGTTCACCAAGTTCCTTAGGACCTGTTCGTCTACGGTATTAAGGTCTGGCCGGATGCCTGAGAAACGAAATCAGCCAAACAAGGTCAACCTAAGGGAAGCTAGAACTTATTCTAACTTTCATAAAAAGAAGCTCACCCAAGTTGTCAGGGGCACACCACCCTCGAGGGACGGGAAGAGTGTCCGTCATGTGGACAGGATTGAACTCTCATTCCCTCCCCCACACGAAAAAGAATAATTTTTTCCAGCACTTGTGGGAGCTCGGAAGATGATAAGAACTTTGGTTTTCACTCGTTTGGAGATGTATAAAAAGCCATCAGTGGGGAGATATTTGACATTGAAGAATTTCATGAGCAAAGACACGGTGGGGGCACCCAGATCATGTTTCTTAAAGAAGACAAGAAGACTAACCAGCACCCCCCAAAAGTTAGGAGAAAGCTGGGTAGGGCAGATATTGAAATGTTGCAAAATATTTTTGATGAAAGGATGCAGAGGAAAGCGGAGGTCATTCTCAAAAGCAGCCAGGAAGAAGCAGACCTTTTTAGGGATAGAGGAATCGTATAAGGTAAACGTGTTCGGACTCCAGAACTAGAGGCCTTGAGGAAACCCAAAGGGGGCAGGCAGCACCTTCATATAAGAAGGAACGATGTCACTACACCCCACGAGCTCGGAGGCCCTGGGGGCAGCAACACCACCCTCAGTACTGCCTGAAATCCCCACACCACTTATTTTGGTTTTGCCTTTGCTGGGAGATTTTAGGGCAGGAGGAGGCTCCTCAGTGCCTCCCTCAACATTGACAAAGTCCACTCCGGAGAAATCATCTATCTCTAACCCCACATCCCCCAGGTCGGAATCTTCCTCAACGAACCCATCTTTCATTAGCGAAACGGGCGATCCCGTAGCTTCAGAGGAAGCAGACATAGCTGGACAAGAATAAGGAAGCTTAAAAGACCTATAAAGAGGGGGGACCTCGGAGAAACACTCTTTGAGAGCCCAAGGAGCAAGACATTGAAAATCGATGACAAAAATCCTAACTGTGGAGTAAGGGTCCAAGAAGAGAGGAAGACGAGACAGGGGAATACTTCAGCTCCTAGCGTAGCAGAATCGAAAGGCCCAAAAATGCCAAAACCACCTTAGACTTAAGGGATCCAGGGCAAGGAGCTGGGAAAGAAAGGGAAAACGTACATAACCGCGAATTGGTGATAGATTAAAGCTCGAGGAGGGGGTTCAGAACTAAATCACGCTAAGCCTCCAAGTCGAAACTGGGGTAATCGTCCCTCAGAGAAAAACCTAAAACCAGCAACAGAATGGGGAAGATGAAGTTGTGAAAGGATAAGGAAGCCGAAAAGGATCTGTAGAGTGAGGAACAAATCGGTGATCCAAGGGTATTTAGAGCTTACGGTTCCTTGGGCCTCGAAACGGACAACGTGCACAAGGAACGAGGAAGGAAATGATTACTGACAACTGCTTTAAAAATAAATAATAATAATAATAATAAATATATATATATATATTCCTACGTAAACTGATTGGGAAGCTATCACTGTTACATCCTAAGTTCAGCTCTTGCTCGAGCTAGCTCGGCCAAGAGCTGGGGGCAACTGATGATACTCAGAATGATTGCCGAGCTGGAGCTCAGGAACGGAGATCAGGTAAGCTGAGCTCAAAAGGTCAGAGTTATGCAGAGCTCAGAAAATCAGAGCTAGAACTCCCCCCAGAGCGAGATAATAAGCTGAACCAGGGAGAAAACAACTGGATACTACAAATAACTCGAAAGACGGTTTGAAATAACACTCAAGGCACAAAATCCTCAACCAACCAAGATACTCTCTTAAGACTAAGGAGAATTCCTTAGATAGATGGCAAGGATCACGAATCGGATCTCATAAATTAAGGGATACCCCTATAAATACTATGTAACGCCCCCAACAGAGGGGCAAGAACCCTAGTATCACTTCGTACATTTTGTAACCCTTTTTGATATAGTAAAGAGTGAAGGAAGGAGCAAGAATATCCATTGAAGAATGGATTAACCGAGTTTTTGAGCCAGTGAACCACTATATTTCTACTGTGTTAATTCTCTAACTCCCCAACAATTCTCAGTATCACTCCCTCGAGCCTAGTAGCTCAGATCCCAATAATTCCAAGATTGTTTCTTTTATTTACTCGTCGTCACAAAATTGCATCATGTTGAAATACACTATCAGTAATAAATATAGATAGATAGATATAGATATAGATATGTAAATTTATATGTTTTTTTTGTATAGAAGTGCATTGCATGTGGATTATTTTCAATATCAAATATATTATTGCTATAAAACTTATGAAATAACATCAACTGTATAAATAAACTTTGCTTAAATATTTTGTGTAGTATCTAGTGAAACTTATGTTATGGACAAATTTAGCCACATACTAAAATTTAAAATTAGAGTTTAATAGTCTACTCCAAATTTAATATTCATCGTTTCTAAAAGGATAACAAATATTATTTGCTTAAAATAATATATTATTGCTATAAAAATTATGAAATAACATCAACTGTATAAATAAACTTTGCTTAAATATTTTGTGTAGTATCTAGTGAAACTTATGTTATGGACAAATTTAGCCACATACTAAAATTTAAAATTAGAGTTTAATAGTCTACTCCAAATTTAATATTCATCGTTTCTAAAAGGATAACAAACAAAGGGATGCTTATATTATGATAAGCTTGAGACGGTCTACCTCAAAATTCATTATTATATTTTTGATAACAAAAACAAATAATTGGTGAACACTAATTGTTTCATTATTTACTGAAAGACAAATATTAAATTACACTTCAAAAAAAATGTCATATATGCTTCATGAACATTCTAAAAAAAGAATTATCCACAAAAATCTATAATGAACATACTAAAATTTATTTTACCATATTCAAATGGTAAAATGTATAAAATGTATATTGTCAAAAATTGGTTTTTGGTACCTTATGTCCTAGAGCAATTCAAAAAACCTAGTTGAATCATGATTCATATGATAGAAGATCTCGTTTCAATTATTCAATGCATGAGAAGAATCATGTAATTTTTTTTACACACGTGATATAATGTTAAAATGCAAAATGAGTTTCACTACTAAACAAAAAATGACCCTATTATCATGGAAATTAAACACATAGAAGGTATATGATTTAGAGTAAATAAATTTCAAGATACTAGTGTCACACTGACCTTCCACAATTGATCACGCTTGTTCATAAATAAAAAACACTTGACAAATCAAGAAGAGAATTTTAAAGATATTAGTGCAAGCCAAACTCCAAGCAAAACATAAATCATATGAAATGAGTAATAACCTGCAATAAAAAACATGAATATGAAAGAATGAGAGAGGAATAAAATAGTATTATAATTAATTTATGATTGACATTTATGAGATTAAATATTTGATTCTTAGCTGTCCACATAGCCATAAATATAGAAGATGAAATGATTCAAATTCCATTTGATTAATTAATATATTTATTGTCAGAAATTTGTACAGTTTGCAAAGCTACACATTAGTTTATATTAGAAAAATGATAAAAGAAACTTTATGATGGTTATCAATGACATAATAGTCATATTAATGATAACCTATTGCTTTTCATAAAGTAAAGATGATTAATGGATTTATTGTCAACAAATTTTTTTTTGAAAAGTAAATGAAAGAGAGATAGTGTCATTAACTTAGAAAAAAATTATAATACATGAAGCAATAATTATTGTGAAAATGAAAATATATAAAGAGTCATTTGAATATATAAATATAATAAAGTATAATACAATTCAAATCTCAAAAGATAAACAAAATGACTTTTACTATTCGCGGTTGAGATCTTTTTAAATTTTACTTTTAAAGTTAATCTGACAGTTAATATTAACACTCCAAATTTAATATAGAAAATAAGGCTCTAAGAGTATATTTGGAGTGACTTTTTAAAAGTGTATTTAATACTTATAACTTCTCATAAATACTTTTAAAAAAATAGTGTTTGAAAACCGTTCCACCACTACCACCCCAATCGTCCCACCACCATCACCACTACCACCACCGCCGTCGCTACCCCATCACCATCTCTGCCACAACAACTATCACCTCCACCGCTGTCATTGCCACCACCACTATCGCCACCCCACCACCACCATTACACCAATCGCCCCACCACCACCACCGCCACTGCCACCGTATCACCGCCACCACCATTACTAACACCACTGCCATTGTTGTCGCTATTGTCGTCATCCTACCCCTGCTGCCCCACCATCATTGCCACCTACCATCGATTGTTATTGCTGTCGTCTACTGCAACCACCCACCATAATTTTCATCTCATTTTTATACTTATTACCATTATCACCGTCGCCCTCCGTCAACATCCACCACTTCCATTGTTGCTCACTACCACCCATCGTCGTCCATTATCACAACCCATCACCCAACATTGCTCACCATCGCTGCCAATCACTGTCATCCACCCCTATCAAACTTATCACCACCAATCGTCATCGCCCACCACTGTCGCCACCCCCTATCGCACTTACCACCACCATTACTGTTATTTACCACAACCCATCACACTGTCGTCCAAAAACACCTATCGTCGCCCACCATCACCTTCATCACTACCCCACCACCACCACTACCACTAATCATCACCGTCGCCCACACCCACCACCACCATCACCCATGACTATCACTGTCACCATCGTCATAAAAAATCCACCACCAGCATTGCCATTGTCACCCATGACTGCCACCATCACCAGGGTTGTAGTCACCCACCACAACCATCATCGTGTCCCATCACCACCACTACCACTACCACTGTTCACTCCCACTACAATCAGTGCTTAAATTCTTTTCTTTGTTTTATGTTTGTAATTTGATTTTGGGTATGAATATAAATATATTTATTACTGGCAATTTTTTGTATTATTCTATGTCTTCAAGTACAAACAATAACTAGTAATTAATATTAGGTAATTAAAAAATAAAAAAATACAATACACGGAACAATAATTCTTGTGAAAATGGAAGTATATGAAGAGTTATTTAATATATAATTAATATTAGGTAATTAAATAAGTGAGGATACAAGTGCTTTTAATATTTTTTATAGGGATATAATAGACAATCAAAAGTTTTTCACTTAACTTTAAATCTTACTTGAATTCTAATTTATGAAAAGAAAATAAACCTTACTTGAATTTTAATTTATAGATAAATCTTACTAATTTGTAGATAAATCTTACTAATTTAGATAAATCTTACTTGCTCCTCCTAATTTATATATAAATCTTACTTGAATTCGAATTTATGAAAAGAAAATAAAGAATATAAAAAAAATTAAAAAATGTATTAAAGACCACTCTCCTTAGACTAGGATTGTTTATGCTTTGCAGCCCTAATAAAAAGTCAAAAATTTAAAAAGAATAAAAAATCAGCGGCAATGCTTTTGCACACAGCCAACCAAATTCCCGTGGAACAAAACTAACCAACCAAGCACCTCCTTTCTAGAACCCTAAACCACAGAAATGTCTCATACTCTTTCAGACTGAGCATTCACCGCGATGCCTTGCTCGTCAATTCTCCGTCACAACTACCTCAGAGTCAGTCCATACCTGGCCATGACTCTCAAACACCCAAAACCCACCATATTTCATCTACACTTCAATCGTCACCTTCCCAAAAACCCTACCTTGAGGCACCAAAAGCTATCTCATCACCACAATCGTCCGAGACCCATTTTCGCATTCACGTGCTCAGCGGCTTCCCCCGGTGTTTCTGTATCGAAGAGGAGCAATGGGTCTTATTCTTCTTCTTTGCCTTACTTTTATCAGCAGAATTTGGGCTATGGTCGGTTTGCGTATGATGAATATGCGTCGGAGGAGGAGTCTGATCGTGAAGTTGAGTCTTCTAAGCAATTGGTGAGTTCTAAATTCGAAGAGTTCAATTGCGTTTTTTAGGTTTTACTATATTGGCGAGTTCTATGTTCAATGAATGAAGTGTATGGGGTTTTTTTTAAGGTTTTTTATTTAATTTGTTTAGCATTTTAGAGAAATTTGAACTGGATTTTGTTTGGTTCCTGGAGAAATGAAAAAAAAAAAAAAAAAAAAAATAATGGGGTATGCGAGGAAATGAATTGTCTTTACTCAATTGAGCTTGCTACATCAAGTCTTTTTGTACTGGTTGCTACATCAAGTTGGAAGGCAAAAATCGGAATATCCTTTGAATTCTTTTATAGTTTCGGTAGTTTTTTCAGCAATCATCTGGAAGTGGCTTAGTGTTCACCGCCTAAAACTAAGCCAGCCGTTTGACCAATTGGTGAGATTAAATTTAATGAAATTTGACGAGCCCAAATGTAGCTGGGCCTAGCCCAATAAACCAAGTAAGCCTGGATTAGCTAAAAGGCTAGTCAATTTCAGTTAATCAAGTTGACCCATCCAGCCCAAGGTCCAAGGAGTCCATGAAGAAAAGAGCATGTGGGGATAAATCATAGGGATACACACCCTCGAAAATCAAGGCTACTTTAATTATACTTACCTTTTGTAGCTATCTTCTCAAGAAATTAGTGCATTTACTCTGACGTCACCGCCTCAACAAAGGTTCAATGCTTATAAATTGGAAGTCCTCTCTACTTGAGAGGACACATTGACTTCTACCTCTATATCTCTCCACACACATAACTTTTCTCCTAACTATTGTACCTCTCCTGGAGCACACCTCTCCCGGAGCTTTTTCTCTCGCTTACCTTATTTAATCAATAAAGATTTTCCGGCCACCGTTGCCGTTTTTCATAGTGGAGTAGGTCACTTGGACTGAATCACTATATATCTGTGTGTTGACTCAATATTTACATTACTGCCATTGATTACTTTATTTATTATTCATTAATCATACCTTATCACACATTCAACTGTTGATATTGCATGAGACTATTTTGTATATCATCAGTTTGACGCCGTCAGTGAGAAACGACTAAGTTTTCTACTACCTTGTTACTTTCTATGGCGATCACGACCAGGTCAATCAGTCAACAACTAGGAGACAACAACTCGACCCCCCGGAGGAAGTTCCCCCTCCCCTCGTACCCTCGGAAGCATACACTGCGGCGACTCCTGTGGTCGGGGCAACAATTTTTACAAACCATGCATCTGCTGGTAAACTAGAACCAGTAAATTATTCAGTTGATGCTCGCCTCGGGAGGCATTGCCCCTCAGCTTGTAGGAGGAGCACCACTCCCTTTGACAGGAGAAGCACTGCTACTCTAGGCGCCAAGCCGCCCCTTACTGTGGAGCCTTGTGCCAAAACGCCCCCAGGCAACGGCTGAGAGTCCCTCTTCAGCGCGCGGGAAGCTTGGGTGTTCCCCCTCCTCATGTACCTACGCAAGAAGATGAGGGAGAAAGCTAGTATGCTGATCATGAAAGCCACTACAATGATCCAATGGAGAATGTCCCTAACCAGTGGGACGAGAAGATTAGAGGTCCAAAACCAACTTGACGATGCCCTCAACGCCATCAAAGCACAAGCGCCAGAGATTGTAGACCAAGGTTACTGGATCGTGGGTCGGTTGGATACGTGGTACGGGTACAGGTGCGGGGTATATTATTTTTTGCGGTGCGTGGTGGGGGTAGGCTTAGCTGGTACGCTATTTTGGGTCACGGTTTGCTTTGAACTATTATTCGGATCGTTTTCATTATTACAAAGAATTATATAAATATAAACATTATAAAATGCAAATCAAGACCAACAACAACACATCAACTAATAATCATGTATAATATTATCAAAAAAAGACAGCATATAAATTTAAAAACTTAAAATTTAAAAAATAACATACTAGAGAGCGATTAAATAGGTTCCTACTTAAAGCTCAAATCAAAATAACAGTCTTAAATATCTAACAAGTTTCTAATAAAAATTACTTAATAATAAAAAAAAATTGGAGCACATGAGTTAATTGTCAACTCTTTTTTTTTTATCTTTCGTAGTGTTCTCTCTTCTTGCAAAGTTACTAATTTGAGTCTGATGCAGTCCGGAATGATGGAGTGGTGGCCTGCTAGAACTAGTAGGTAGTTTGTCAATAGAGACGGGCATAGAAGCATGCAAGGATGAAGTTTCCTGATCTTCGCCTCCAACAATGGTAGAATTATCTGTATTGTCATTCTCCAAGGATTTCTATCGCAAATCTTCTAATATCACTAGAATCATGACCTTTAAGTCAACCATGTCTCGATCCATTATTTTGAATGCATCTTCAATTGATCCCGTCGTTGGTGAAGGTTGCCACTTTGTCAATGTAAAATTTTTTAGGGATGAAGAAACTCCTATTTTTTGTCTTTTATACCATTTCTCGCAATTTTGCATATTCAGTCAAATTTTTCATTAACGTTTGACACTGTTTAATTTCTGCTTTTTTTTTGGATGGGGCACCAAAAAAATGATAATGCATTCGAGTATACGAACTTGTAAATTTACCACCGCAATGCTTATATGACCAACTCTTTGATCCTCCTGAATTTTTTCCTTGAGTTGCACCAATAAGATTGACTTCATTGAGTATTGGTTTCAATTTTGCTTAAACTTGTAATTGATCTTTCTGTGTACGATTTTTTTGTGGTTATCTAGTGTTATCTTCTTCCGTTATTTCAATATGTTTAACTTCTTGTTCATCAGCAGAATCATCCAAATTTTGAATTTTAATTTTGAATTGTTCTTTAATTTGAGAAGAATCTTGTTCTTCCCTCCTTTTTTTTCCAAAAACTATTTTTAAGTAATAAGAATTGAAGTATTCAACACACTAGAGATATCGAAGGAATAATTGAGGAGGAAGAGGGAGACAGTAGCCGTCAGTACAGACTATAGAGGTTGCAGTTGGGATTAAAATATAATTGACATTAAAAAATATTATATATAGGGCTATAGTTAACGTGTATGTGTATGTTTTCTAACCTAATTTTGACTTTTTTATCCAAATTATATTCTCTATTTTTATAAAATAAGTGGGTTTTTATGGTAATTTCACACCACCTAGGTATTAACTAAGAGTTAGGTAACTATTTCCCAAGTCTCCCATTCCCAGACAAGAGTCAGTGGCAATTAGGAGAGAGAGAACGAAGTTCTCGTCTCCTCAGTAGTCGTCGACGACGAAATCGAAGCAGAGAGAGAGAAACCGAGAGGGCGATGAACCAAAGAAGTCAGTTCATTGCGAAGAAGAAGCCAAATCGACGCAGAGAAATAGAAGAAGTCGAAGCAGTGTCAGACTTGATTCGGCTAATAGGAGGACCCAAAATAGGTTACTGTTCATGAGCATTGTTCGTTGCCGAGAAAGAGTCGGAAAAAAACATTGATCTTTTTCTTTCCTAGCTCGAAAACATTATCGATTCAACCCTGCAACCCCAAACCAGAGAAGCAGAGAAATCGAACCGAAGAAGTCGAAGTAGAGATCCATTGAGTAACTTACCTACTCTTTACTTTAGCCTATTAGAACTTAATCTGTGTAATTTACAATAATTTGGTTTGATATGGGGTTAGGGTTTATATTGGGATCTGGGTTTTTTGTTTATTGATTGGACAAATAGTTGGGGTCGGAGATAGTAGTGATCTAGGTCACGAACGACCCACGTTTGGGGTCGTACGACCCAAATTGTGGTTCGTAGGTCTTCTAATGTTTTCTGGTGACCCTGCTGTAGACTACCTAGTAAGGTGTACTGACACTCCGTTTGTGGCAGATGTTGTCAACTATTCTTTACCTTCAAAGTTCAAGATGCTCGCCAGTGCAATTTTTGGTGGCACCAAAGATCCTTTTGACCATCTTGACACATACAAATCTCTCATGTAACTTCACAACGTGCCTAATGGGATTATGTGTAGAGCCTTCGCTATCACCCTCAAGGGATCCGCACGCCAGTGGTTTGCCAAGCTCAAGCCTTTTTCCATCCACTCTTTTGCGGAGTTAAACAAGTCTTTCGTCTCCCACTTCATTGGAGGACGCCGACACTAGAAGCCGGTTACCCACCTGCTCACCATCAAGCATAACCGACATGAAAGCCTTAGGAGTTACCTCACTCGTTTTAACGAGGAGGCTCTCCAAATCGAGGAGCCAAACGACAAGGTGACCATGACTGCCTTTATCGCAGGTTAGCGCTCCTCCAGTTTTATATTCGCTGTCCTAAAAAAAAACCACTATCCAGCATACCCAAATTGTTGTCAAGGGCACAAAAGTACATGAATGTTGAGGATGTCACTAAGGCCAGACGAGGTGAGTCCTTTCATGGGGGCGAGAAGAGGAAGGACACCCGTGAAGAAAAACGGGAAGTAAAGAACAAAAAGAATAGAATAGTGAAAATCTATGTCAAGGACCGCCTTGGTCCCCTGCCTCTGAGAGAGCGACAAACCTTCATGCCATTCAATGCTTCTGTGGAGCATATCATATTCCAAGTACAAGATGATCCTATAGTACACTGGCCAGAGAAGATGAAGACCGCCTTGAACTGTAGGAGCCCAAACAACTCCTGCCATTTCCACCGCGACCAAGATTATGATAATGATGACTGCTTTGATCTTAAAAGGCAGATCAAGGAGCTCATACAGCATGGCCAGTTGAGGCAGTACGTTGTTGGCAGAGGACAAGCCCCGCCACCTGGCCGGGACCAGGAGGATAGAAAACGCCAGTAACCCCTCGGAGAAATTCAGACAATCTCCTGAGGGCTAGGAGGAGGAGGCGACTCCAACTCTGCCAAGAAAGTCTTGGCCCACCTATAGGACACCGAACACTTGAAGAGCTATTATCAATAGCGGGTACAAGCCAGTGGCTCTCATTTTATCTGTCATTTATTGTTTTAGTCGATTTATTCTGTTATTTATTATTTTATGAAATAAAACTCTGCGAAGATTATTGTGTACAGAAATGTCTTACTTTCAATTCATAAAGTTTGTAAACAACTTATAAAAGTTAGAATATGACCTAACAACAAGGTAGACAAAAAGATAAGACGATCAGTTACGGTTCCACTGGCCACTATCGTCAAGACTCTCCCTGTCACCATCTACTCCTAGGGTGTGTTTGGATAATAGGATTGGATAGGATAGAATTTCATTTTTTATATCCTAACCCATCCAAGCCAAACCCTCTCATTCACTTTAAAACCCTAAAACCTTTGAATATATCCAATCCTAACATTTGTTTGGGAAACAAAGGTGTAATTCAATAGGTCCCATTAGTTACACAAATAATTTTGTAGTAGTTTACCATTCTACTCATGACTCTATTCATTCCAATCCAAACCAATCATATCCTATGTTTGGATTGGTGGATTATCCTAACAAAATTATATATTTTTCGCATATACATAAAAATATATAAAAATGAAATAAATTTTTTTTTTAGGAAAGTTAATAATTTTTTTTTTCAAATAAATTAACACTTTATTTCATTTCTTAAAAATTGATTACAATGGGCGAAAGAATGAAATCACATGAATCAGAAGAAATTAAAAAAACCAAACACGATGGAGAGAAAAGCACTCTGAAGGAATGCTCTTTCAGTTTACATGGCCAAGACTCGTTTCAAGTGAATTTTTTTTTTTTAATGGAAATTTGTTAAAAAATAGAAAAATTTACAAGAAGCAAAAAGGACTGAATCCTTCACAACAAACTACTGCCTTAAGCACCATAACACCAAAATTTGTAGTAGCTTCCACTGGCAGAAGACCCACCATAACAGCAGCACCATCACAGCATTCCTCAAAACGCTTCAACAGACCCACCATTACAGCAGCACCAACACAGCAGTCCTCAAACAGCTTCAACAGACCCACCAACACAGCAGTGTGTGTGTGTGTCAATTATGAATTTAGAGTACCTATAACAGGTCCATTGTAAAACTGTGCTAAATTTCGTTACATATTTTTTTTTAAAGAATAGAAACATTTTATTGAAAGAAAAAACAATTACAAGAATCAAAGAATAACTATTTTGAAAAAAATACAAGCAATGGCTTTAATCCTTCAAGATGATTAAAACCATTTTTAACTACATTTTTGCACCTCCTGATCTTTATAACCAGCTCCTGGATCTTTAATCAACCCCAGACAGCTCCTGATACAAAGATAATTTGCC
>CAUOFW020002386.1:0-50017 GCA_963454935.2 Ilex paraguariensis
TTTCAGTGGAGACTGTGATGGGGAGGATGCGTCGTTACTTTCTTCTGGTTCAGATTCCGAGGGTCCGGCCAGCGAGGAAGTCAGTACCTCGGTTCTCTCCAAGGATCCTTCCCATATCGACGGTGAGGCGGCCTCTGAGTTTGCCCCTGGGATTGCCCCCCCCCCCCCCCCCCCCCCCCCCGTTGACATTTATCCTCTTTCATCTCTGGCTCCTGCTGCCCTACTCAATCAAGGGAGGGGAGGCCCAAGCCAGCTCCACCTTCTACTTCTAGGGGGAAAGTTAGCCGAGATCAATCCGACCTGACCTGTTGTGCCGATCAGACCTCCAGTTGCCTTAAGGATGAAAACTTAGAGGAATTGAGGTGGTATTATCATTTTCCTGATTTCGTGGAGTTGCACTCGCCTAGGAAATATGAGAGGTGCAATTCTTCTCTTCCCAAGCTAACCTGCTTCTTCGAGTCAGCTTTCCGAGTCGGTCTTCGATTCTCTGTTCATCTTTTCATCTGGAATGTCCTCGATTTTACAACGTTTGTCCCGCCCGACTTTCTCCCAATGGTTTGGGTCTTCTTGTCAGTTTCCTCATCCATGAGATTCCTGGGAGTTGTGGGGGGGGGGCTCAGCGACGTTCCTCATATCCCCCGGGTCTAGGGGATCCTAAGGAACACACGTAAGGCTGATCTTGAGGTATGCTTTCCTTCTTTGCTCTTATTTGCTGTCTAAACTAACCTTATGGTCTAGTTTGCAGATTTCTACCCAGAGCTTAACATGGAGGAGGACGTCTGAGTCACCAAGGCGGAGGCTTTGGGGTTGCAATCCTTTTTTGACTTGGTGACTAACCAGAATCTTGCGGCTTAGGGCCCGCTGTTGATCAGGCTCTGGAGGTTGTATTACCATCTACCCCCCAGTCTGACCCCATGGATCAAGACTTGATCGTGTCAATGTTCTCTGACACCAAGGAGTCAAGGAAGATGAGGAAACTGGTGAAAGGGCCACGACCGTCCTCCAAGGAGGCATCTATTTCCGGGCCATTGCCCATTCCATCGGAGGATAAAAGTGATGACCCTCCTTCTCACGGGGATGCTGCTATGCGTAAGTTTCTTATCGGGATTTCCAAGGGCCATACTCGCTCAGAGGGGCGTACCGCAGATAAGCTCGAGACTTTCCTCCCCCTTCCAGTTCGGCTCCTCATAAGGGCGAAAAGGGGGAGTCCACCATCTCGACGCCCAAGGTGCAGGGTAGCGACTTCCTTTTCGATCCTGAGGCGACGATGACTACCCTATCTGAGCTAGTTTCTACGTCGGATCCTAGGACGGCTATGCAAGTTTCCTTTGAGAGGAAACTTCATCATACCATCCAAGGCTTGGCTAAGGTATTTCTTATTGTCATTTATGTTTTTTGCTTCGTCGTTTTTGTATTTTCTGCCTATTTTATGTGCTGACCTCCTTCTCTTTTTCCCCACAGTCACTTGCTTGTGTGAAGATGATGGTTTTCCACTGCGGGAAGGACCTTCAAGAGGCTAAAGAGGCACTTGAAGCCATGACAGCTAGCAAGGACAGCGCCGAGGAGAATGTGAAGGTTTTGGCGAGCAAAGTTATTGAGTTGAAGAGAATTAATGACGAGCTCGACGCCTGTCTCCAGGACCTCATAAATCTTTTCGACTCCCAAAAGAAGAACCTGGAAACCGAGCTTAAAGTGAAAAATTCCGAACTCAAAGCCAAAGATGCCGAGCTCAAGGCCAATGAGGTCGAAATGACTTCCCTATGGGCTAGAGTGTCCGATCTTCTAAAGGAAAGTGTTTCAGCCTTTGTGAAGGGTTTCTTAAACTTCTTCAACCAAGTCGAGGATGCTTACCCTGACCTAGATCTGGACTTGATTCGGCCTCAATTAGATTATAGGAAGAAATCTGAGGCGCCCAAAGACGCTGAGGTACCCGCTGCTGTGAAGGAGTCCGTTCGTGCGGAGGTTGCGCCAGGTGGGGTTAATGTCCTATCAGAGGTTGCTAGAGGAGGAGTCAGTGGTAAAGAGCCTGCCTCTTGATGCTTGGCTGTGATGGTCTCCTTTTGTTCTTTTGTTGCCTCTTGAGGCCATGCAATCTTTCGGATGATATGTTCATGTACCTTACTTTTGAAGACTTTATCATTAGCTTCCTCTCTTTTTTTTTTTTTGTAAATGGTGTGTGTTCTCTTGTGTCACTGTTTCGCCTCGATGAATTGGGGGGAATGATCTTGGCTATGCTCCCCATAGGTTTCGTTGTTGCCCTTGAGCTTTTAGTTGTTGGGACCAAATTCTTTTCTAGTGGTGATGAAGGGACTTGTGGATATCCGAGCCCACCTGGACGGATGAGCTATCTTTTTTCATCATGAGCGAGCTGACTTGGATGCTCGGGCCTGAACTCTGCCATGTGTTGGTGCTTCAGTTTTCTAGGGTTGTTTGGGTCTTTTTGCCTTCCTTTTTGTGTAATCCAGACATGACGGTTTTGTTCGTTTCAGGACGTACGCCATCAGGCGTGGTAAGTGGCTCCTCGAACATGGTACCTTGAAGATTCCCATTGTGCCACGTGTCCCCCTCATTAAATGTGAGGGACGTGCATTAACTCCATCCGGCAAAAACGGCGGTTGTGATCCTGCGGGAACTATAGGTATACCCCCCAGGGAATGATTGTCCTATTCTGTGTATTAGAAAGATAATCCTCATTTTTTTTCTCCTTGGTGCAGTACTTCCTATTTCCAATCTCTCTGACTCTTATTTTCATGGCCAGGACCCCTTCTTCACCACACGACGTAATGCGACATCTCTTCCCTGATGTTGCAGTCAGTGATATCGGGGATGGCAATCCCTTGCATTGCCCTTCGACTTTCCCCCTAGAGTGGTTGTGCGCCCCGCTGCCTCGTGTTGTTTTCATTTCCTAGTTAGGGGTGAAGTTTGTTTCTCCGAGGCCCCTTTCTTGTTAGGGCTCCGATTCCCAGTTCCCTCTTTTATACAGGAAATTTTGTACCCAGCTGCGCTTCTTCCATCGGCCTAGGCGGCTTTGCTGGCTTTCTCAGTGGCGTGGGGAAGGCTATTTCCCCAATCCAGGATCACTGTGTCAGAGTTTCTTCATTTCTATCGTCCCGAGGAGATTTCTGAGTTTTACCACTTCGTCCCCCGACGGGGAGGGGAGATTCTTATCCCTGACCTCCCTCCTGAGCCGGAAGGCTAGAGGAGGAGATATTTCTTTATCTCAAGAGATGGCTAGGAGTATGGGGCTATTTTCCCAGCGTCTGTGAGAGTTCCCACGGATTGGGGGCAGCGTAGGAATCTGGGTGAATATCTGCTTACTCCTCTGCCCTTGCGACATCTTTTTGCTACTTTCTCTTAATCTCCTTTGATGACAGTGTTCTTTATTTACTATTTGGTTCATTGCCTTTCTTTTGGTGTAGGCAAGCTTCCACCTCTGTCCAAGGAAGAACTAAGTCGGGTTAATCAAGTCCGCGCTTGGCTGCCGCTCTCATATGCCCAGCTGATGCAACCTGAGATGGCCTCCTTACCAAGCGGTCGTGAGTATTTGACATCTATTTGAATAGCCTTATTCCCGATCTGTTTGGAGCCTAACCCCTGTGTGTTTTGCTCATGCAGTTGCTTCATATCTGATCACTCAACAAGCCGTGATATTGGAACAAGTGGGTAGAATGAGGCGAGCCAGGAGTTCTAAACCTGCGGTGAAGTTGGCTAGATTGGGGGACGTCAGCTCGATCCCTGTGTCAAATGTTAGTGCCAGCTCCAGGGTTCCTTGTGTCGGTGGCGGTACTTCAACGAACTCGCCGGCTTCAAGTTCCTCGCCTGTTCAAGCTGCAAGGGTTATGAGATCCGAGCCTGTGTCCATTGCCAAAGCTGGCACTATTGTGGGTAGTCTGCTGGCGGGACCAATTCGACTGGGCAATTCTCAGACAGGAGCGGTGGGTTCTAGCTCGAGACGAGCTTCACCTTCCTCACAGGCCGACCTCAAGGGGAGCCTGCTAAGAAACGTGAGCCTGAGCAGTCGAGCGTTGATGAAACTGATCCCTCAAGTCGACCTGAGATGCTCTATGGATCTCCCATTTCAAACTCAGAGTCGGGAAGCACTTCATGCCCTTCTCGAGGCAAGTATTTCCTTTTCTTGTATTTCTCCTTGTCTTTGAGTTTGTAGCATTGTGACTTTCTTCTTTGTTTGCAGGCGGCAACGCATGTTTGCGCACTCGGAAGGGAGGTTTTTATTATAAGAAGCAATGTTCAGCGAAGGGCGACCGAGCTCCAGGAGGCTCGCCAACGTAATGTCGAGCTTCTGAGTTGGGGATAGTCCACCGAGAAGGAGTTGGAGCAGGTCATTACTCATTGGGCTCAGACCTTCCGACAGCTAATTGCTAGTACCTCTACCGAGGTGTCCTTTCAAGACGAGCTGACTCGTGCCCGTGAGGGCTATGATGCTCGAATGGAGGACCTGCTAGATTCTTCTATTTCACGGACTCTACTGGAGGAACAGTTAAAGGAGTCCCAAGCTGTTATTGTTGACTTGAGCAAGTCCCTAGCTGTTGAGCGCCAGCTGATTGAAAATCAACGAAAAGAGATCGAGGGAGCCAGGGTGGAGGCGGCCAGGGCCTTTGTGGACGATTTTTTTAACTTTGCTGACCAGGTGATTGAGAAATTTTTTGGCCTGGGTTTGGAGAAGTTCCAACCTCGTTTTGATGCTCCCCCTGGCAGTGGTGCTTCTAATGCTCCTGTTTCTCCTTCTGACTAATCTATAGGACCAGTCTTGTTATTTCTCTGTGTATTTTTCTACAATCTGTTGTTTTTGTTATCCATAAACTTTTCTTTTTTGTAGTGAAATCCATCTTTCTGAAGTGTTTGTTTTTGGTGTACTTGTACTGATAGTGATGCTATACTCCTTGCCCCCTGTACTCCAAGGAGGTCTTGGCCTATTTGGAGTAGTATTGTTTTCTGGGCTGTTCACTTACCTAGCTGTGTGTCCGCGTGCTCTCTTTTTTGTTTTTTTTTTTTGACTAATATAGCTGGCGACTATTCGTTTTGCCTTCTTTGTATGCGAAGAGGCCATTCATTTAAGTGAACTTTTAAATGGCTCAACAACTTCTTGGGACCTCGCGTCCGCATTTACTGCTACGGGATTCCAACAGTCATCTTGGAGGCTATATATTTTCAGATTTTTGTTCGAGCCTCTACATCCCATCATTCTCAAAGATCTTTTTTTTCTCAAGTTCTTGACTTCCTGTTGTCTTGATGGCTCTTTCTCCTCTCTTCAAACACTGTGCCCGAGAGTCCCTCAAGGGCGAATGGTATTCTATCTTCCTACTTTCATCCACACTCACTGCGGCAGATGCTGCTAACCTAAAAAGTCTGTATGACCTGCCCGCAAGTTTGGGCGTTAGGGCTCCATCCCCCAATGAGCCTTGTAGCATGCCTACTTTGGGAGAGGTTGCATTTTTTTAGGGGGCCTTCGCGTGTGGCCTCCGATTCCACCTTCATCAAGATATTATTCGGATTCTTTCTCACCATGGTCTAAGTCCCAGTCAGCTTTCCCCTTTAGGGTGGGCTGCTTTGGTTGGTTTTTTTATCTTCTGGCGAACGCAAGGTTTCAAAATTGTCCCTACTGTTTCTGAATTTTTATACTTTTTTGATATCTCCTTTGATTTTCCTTCTTTTTTTTTATTCTCTTGCTTTCAAATGGTACTTCCATCTGCCTCTTGTTGCTGACATTCCCCCTTCCCCTGAGGGGTAGACCCAGCGCTTCTTCTTCGCATCTAGGGACTCGTGGGAGCCTGCTGTGGGTGAAGAGTGTTGCCTTTGAATCCCTCACTCTTGGGGGAGTTTCAGGGAGAGAGGTAATCGTTTTTGATAGATTTAAAGCCAACTTTTGTAGTTAAATGTTATACTGACATTGTTTCTGTCGGCACTGTGTCGTGCAGGTATTACCTGTCTTACTTTGCAAAAGGCCTCCAATGTTCGCAAGGTGGAAAAAGCTTCTCCTCTTCCCTATTCTGCCCTTGTTACTCCCGAGATTCTCGCCCGTTATGGGATAGGGGGAAGCTCGACTAGGATTCAGGTCGTGCCTTCCCTGTCCCGTGAAACAGAGGCTGAGGTGGAGATGCTGAAGAAGAGGTTGGTGGAGGTGGAGAACGAGAGAGACGTTTTGAAGGAGGACCTTGCTCGTCTGGAGGAGGTGAATGCCCTGTTGGAGATGGGAGATCGCAAGTTGAAGGGGGTTACCAGGGAGGACCCGAAGAGGGGAGGAGGTCTTTGACAGTGCTACTTCTATATTCCGGGTGTTGCTGCTTCCATGATCCCGCCAGTTTTTTCTTCTTTTTTTTTTCTAGAATGCTGGCTTGTTTAGATCATGAACTTTCCACCATTAATGAAATCTGGTCTTTTGCTATTGATCTCGTGTCTTTGTGCCTTGTGCCCGTTCCCTATTTTGGACTTGGACTTGGACTTATAGGCCTTTGTGCTTTCGGGCCCTTATATTGGTCAATCTAATTGATCTGAGTTTGTGAGCTTTCTTATGATGGAATGTCTGGCTTTTCGAGCTCTAAATTGCTAGGCTGAAAAACATGCCTTTTAGGCTAAGAAGCCTCGGGTTAAAATGCCATGTAGAATCTGAGCTTGTGAGCTCTTAAGCTTACAAGCTCTTAGGCTGAAAAGCCTGCCTTTTCCAAGTCTTATGAGCTCTTGAACACTTAAGCTGAAAAGTCTAGTCGCTCCAAGCTTACGAGCTCTCTTAGGCTGAAAAGTCTGCCTCTTTCGATCTTACATGCTCTTAAACGGCTGAAAAGCCTAATCGCTCTGAGCTTACGAGCTCTCTTAGGCTGAAAAGCCTGCCTTTTCTGAGCTTACATGCTCTTAAACACTTAGGTTAAAAAACCTAGTCGCTCCGTGCTTAGGAGCTCTCTTAGGCTGAAAAGTCTGCCTTTTTCGAGCTTACATGCTCTTAAATACTTAGGCTGAAAAGCCTAGTCCCTCCGAACTTACGAGCTCTCTTAGGCTAAAAAGCCTTCCTTTTCTGAGCTTCCATGCTCTTAAACACTTAGGCTGAAAAACCTAGTCGCTCCGAGCATATGAGCTCTCTTAGGTTGAAAAGCCTGCATTTTTCGAGCTTACATGCTCTTAAACATTTAGGCTGAAAAGCCTGATTAGGGCGCGTGTTGGCCACATCTTATCGCGGACTTTCTCCCTTTACGAAGATTTCAAAACTTTCGTTGATTTCCAAAGGAAAGCTTTTATAAAAATTCTTCTTCTCGATTACAAAAGGTTCTCTTGAAATTATTGGTAGTAGTCTTTCAGATGATCCGTGTTCCACAAGTGCTGCAGGTCACGCCCCTCTTCTGTCTGTAGCTCATAGTTTTCAGGTCGGGTTATCCTCCTTATGATATAGGGTCTTTCCCAGTTGGGGGCGAGCTTGCCATGAGAGGGGTCTTTCCTGGTCAGGAGAAGCTTTTTTAGCACCAAGTCGCCAGGTTTGAAGCTTCTTCTTCTTACCCGTTTGTTGTAAAATCTGGTCATATTCCTCTGGTAGGAGAAGATCCGTTGTAGTGCTTCATCCCTTCTTTCGTCAAGGAGGTCGAGGTTTATTAGTAAGGATCTCTTGTTCTGCTCGGGGTCAAAGAGTTCAGCCCTCGCCGAAGGCCGACTTCGACTGGCGTCATTGCTTCTGTCCCATACGCTAGGCTGAAAGATGTCTCGCCAGTCGCTGTTCTCACTGTTGTTTGATACGCCCATAGTACCGCTGGGAGGTGATCCACCAATTGTGACTTGGAAGCTTCCAACCTGATTTTCAACGCCAACTTGATCGTTCTGATGGTTACTTCGGCTTTCCCATTGGATTGCTGGTGTGCGGGAGCTGAGAAATAATTCTTGATCCCCAGTCCCTCGCAAAAGCCTGTGAACGTGGGATTATCGAACTACTTCCCATTATCCGAGACGACAGCTCTAGGGACACCAAAACAGCATACGATGGATTTTCAAACAAAGTTTTTGATCTTCTGTGCCGTAATCTTGGCCAGAGGCTCCACTTCAGCACATTTTGTAAAGTAGTCTACTACGACCACGATGAACTTGCACTGCCCGACCCCAGTTGGCAGGGGGCCCAGAATATCTAACCCCCATTGCTGGAAGGGCCAGGGGCTGACCATGGGGGTGAGTTGCTCTGGTGGGCGGTGCGGTAAATTATCGTGAATCTGGTAAGTTTGACATTTCTTTACTATCTCCTTGGCATCCTTGGACATGATTGGCCAAAAGTAACCTTGTTGTAGTGCCTTATTTGTCAATGTCCTTGCTCCAATATGATTTTCGCACATCCTTTCCTGTATTTCTCTCAGGATGTAATCTGATTGAAGTTCAGACACGCATTTCATTAGTGAAAACGAAAAATCTTTTTTGCACAAGTTACCTCTGACCAGCGTGAACCTTGCTGCCCTGGATCTCAGCCTCGCTGCTTCCTTTGGGTCATCGGGTAGTGCTCCGTCTAGTAGGAATGACCTAATGGGGTCCATCCAAGAAGCGTCTCCTTCAACTAGGAGGGCCTGAATTTCTCCATTTAGCTCGACGTCAAGCCATACGTTGGGCTGGGTCAGTGTCTCGACGGGCATCTGCCCGGGTAGGCCATGCTCGCCGGTAGTGACTAGTTTGGCCAAGGCGTCAGCCCGATAATTGGCCTCCCAAAAAACTTGGACTAGCTCTGCTGATACAAACTTTCTTAGGAGCCTCCGCACTTTGGTCATGCAGAGCGCCATTTTCTCATCTCTGGCACGTACTCTTCCTCGACTTATCTTACCACCAGTTGCAAGTCACTATAGATCATGATCTGTTGTGCTTCCATTGATAGGGCCAGGTTTAAGCTAGCTATGAGTGCTTCATATTCTGCCTCGTTGTTGGATGCCTGAAAATTGAATCTTAGGGCATACTCTTGGTTGTAACCTTCTAAGGAGTAAGGATGAGGCATGCTCCACATCCTTGGGCATTTGAGGCCCCCCATCTACGTACAGCTTCCAAGTCAGTACGTCGGGGAAGTCGTCACGGTCTTCAATGTTCTCTTCAGGCGGTGCGGTAAACTTGGCCAGAAAGTCAGCCAGGACTTGCCCTTTGATCGCAGTTCTGGGCTTGAACTTGATGTCAAATTCGCTAAGCTCCATCACCCATTTGATGAGTCTTCCCGAGACCTCCGATTTATGCAAGACCTGCCTCATTGGCTGGTCCGTCGGGACCTTGATAGTGTGCGCTTGGAAGTACGGCCTTAGTCTTTGGGCCACCATTA
The DNA here is from genome assembly GCA_963454935.2 of Ilex paraguariensis. Lineage (NCBI taxonomy): Eukaryota > Viridiplantae > Streptophyta > Magnoliopsida > Aquifoliales > Aquifoliaceae > Ilex > Ilex paraguariensis. Next base: position 9,278 of record CAUOFW020002386.1, read on the forward strand.
GGAGAGCTAGCATGAGCTTTTCCATCTTTGGGTACCTCTCTTCGACTCCTTGGAGGGCCTTGCTGCAGAAATAGACTAGCTGTTGGACCTTCTCTTTGTCCCTTACCAGGGTGACACTGACCGAGAATTCTGATACGGCTAAGTAGAGGGTCAGGACTTCTCCTTCTTTAGGACTCACCAGCACGGGTGGGGAGACCAAGTAAGCTTTAAGGGCTTGGAAGGCCTCGTCGTATTTCTCATCCCACTGGAAGGCTGCCTTCAGAACCTTGAAGAAAATTCGGCATTTATCACTTGACCGCGAGACAAAATGGTAGAGCGCTGCTATTCTCCCAGTTAGACGCTGTGTTTCTCTGGTGTTGGTAGGGGGTTTCATTTCGAGGACGGCCTTAACCTTTTCGGGGTTCGCTTTGATACCTCTGTTGTTGACTATAAAACCTAGGAACTTTTTTGCTGATACCCCAAAGGCGCATTTTACCGGGTTCAACTTCATTCTGTACTGGTGCATAATCTCAAAAGACTCCCCGAGATGGTGGATATGAGATTCGTCCTTAAGTGATTTTACCAACATGTCGTCTATGTAGACTTCCATGGTCAGGCCGAGCTTCTCCTGGAACATTCTGTTGACTAACCTCTGATAGGTAGCTCCAGCGTTCTTTAGGTCGAAAGGCATCACTTGGTAGCAATATACCCCCCTGTTCTGTAACGAACGATGTCTTCTCTTAGTCGTTGGGGTCCATTCTGATTTGATTGTAGCCTGAAAAGGCGTCCATGAAGCTAAGGAGCTCATGGTTGATGGTGGCGTCGACGATCAGATCTATTCGAGGTAAAGGGAAACTGTCCTTGGGGTACGCCCGATTCTGGTCGGTAAAGTCGATATAGAGTCGTCATTTGCTGTTTACCTTTCTTACGAGCACGACGTTGGCTAGCCAAGTCGGGTAAACAACTTCCTTGACGGCTTTGGCCCGCAGTAGTTTCGCCACCTCCTCGTTAATAGCTTTTTGTCTTTCTGGTGTGAAGCTTCTTCTTTTCTGTTTGATGGGTTTGCAGCTCGGATCAACACTCAACCGGTGTATGATCACTGCGGGGGTCTATTCCCTCCATATCCTCTTGTTTCCAGGTGAAAGCATCAACATTTTTCTTTAGGAACGAGATGAGCTTCTCCTTAATCGGCGGGAGCAACAATGAACCTATGAAGACCATGTGCCCTGGATCTTCGTCCAAATGTATGGGCTCCAACTGCTTCGTAAGGGTAGGTCGGGTGTCTAATTCGTCTCTCATATCTAGGTCCTCTAGCTGGACCGATTCCACCTCCCTTTGTTTCATTGACGCAACATAGCATTCTCTGGTCAGGCGTTGGTTCCCCCTGACCATGTCGACCCCATTCTCTATGAAAAACTTCATCACCAAATGATATGCCGAAGGTACTGCTTTGATGGAGTTAAGGGATGGCCTTCCCAACAGAATGTTGTAAGCGGATAGAGCGTTTACTACCAGGAATCGAACAGTGGTTGTAGCCTTACAGGGCTGTTCCCCGATGGTGAGGATGAGCTGGATGGACCCAACTGGAAAGACTTTCTCGCCCGAGAAACCTAGTAGGTGGGATTTCATGGGTTCGAGTTTTGACCTTTCTATGCCCAGTTGGTCAAAAACCGATAAGAAGATGATATCCGTAGAGCTTCCATTGTCGACGAGCACCCTGTGTTCGATTTTGTTGGCGACGATCGCCTTTATAACCAGGGGAATATCATGTGGGTGTTGGCATTCTCCGAGGTTCGCATCTGAGAAAGTGATCTCCATTTCTCGGCGTGGTACCTTTTCGTACGACGTGGACTTCAAGGTGATCTTCTGAATGTGCCTTCCGATCATGTGTTCTTCGTGCTGAGCTGGATTCGCCCCTCCGGCAAACCCACCCAAGATTACGCAAATCTCACCATGCGCTTGTTGGTGTTGTTGGGGGGGCTCACCAACCGCTCTGGCCCCCATCCATGGTCGTTCTAGGCTCTTCCTTCATCTGCCACGTAGTGGCGTAGGTGTCCCCTCTGGATTAGGAACTCAATCTCCTTCTTAAGCTGGATACAATCATTAGTTTTATGGCCTGTGTCCTTGTGGTATTCACAGTATATGGAGGCGTCTATCTTTTTCGGGTCTGATTTCATTCTAGGCGGCCACTGTATGAACTTTTCGTTCTGAACTTCGTGGAGGACCTGTGCAATGGACGTGACCAATGGCGGTAGCTGCGCTAGGATAAATCGGGGTTGCAGCTCCTATGGAGGAGGTCCCAGGCAGTCCCAGACGTTGCCTTTCCTCTTGGGTGGAGATTCTCTTCCCCTCCTTGGAGACCAATCCCTTCCCGGGGATCGCTCAAACTTTCTTTCTTTTTTGGGACTACGGTCCCTCTTCTTTTTGTCACCTTCTACTGACATCGAGCCCCCTTTCAAGTTGAGGGCCTCTTCGCCATTGATATATTTCTCGACTTTTACCAACACCTTGGTCATGGTTGCCTGAGGGTTCTTTGCTATCAAAAAGAGGAGATCCTTGGATTGAATCACGAGCCTAGACATGAAGGTGGTCAACGCAAATTTGTCATCCACGCTTTCCACTTTCAGACATTCTTGGTTGAAGCGTTGAACATAGCTCCGAAGGGATCAGTGGGTCCCTGTTTGACACTTAATAAATGGTAGGACGACTTTCTATACGTTCTTGCCCCTATAAAGTGGGATACAAACTGTATAGATAATTCCCTGAAGGAGAAAATTGATGCGGGCTGCAGCCTGTTGAACCAAGCTATTGCCGATCCCTTGAGGGTGATGGTGAAAGCCCGACATCAGATTGGGTCTTGATAACCCTGAAGCTCCATCTGGTTTTTGTAGGAGTTCAAGTGATCGACAGGGTCCTTGGTTCCGTCGAACGCTTCTATCAACGACATTCGAAACTTTTGGGGGAGGGGAAAATGGAGGATCTCGGGGGCAAATGGCGACTCGATTTGCTGGACCAAGGCGTCCATAGTGTTGGGGGTCCTTCCCTAAACTGCCTCTTTCATGTGGCCCACTTCTCGTTGGAACTCGCGGAGTTTTTGTTCCAACAAAGGATACATGGCATTCTGAAGAGGATGGGCTCTATCTTCTCGATAAATGGCCCTGGCCCTACTATGGGCCTCGTCTTCGCCGCCCACTTCCAAGCGACCTCTCCGGTGGTTGTCCCCAGAATGGTTGTGCTCATGGAGTTCTGTTATTCCATTTAGGGGAGCTTGGCGCTCCTGAAGAGGGGCGTCGTGTTTGGCTTGGGGTGGAGGAGGTTCTTGTCGAGCTGGTGGGAACCAAGGAAGCTAATGTATCTGTATTCATTCCATCAACTCCTGGTTCTGCTTCATTAGTTGTATCGTAGTTCGATGGTAAGTTTCTAGTTCATTGAGTGGTAGGAGGTTTGCCGTTAGAGGATGATCGTCGGCGTCTACTTTTGGGACATGGAAGTTTTCTGGCTAATTTTGCTGGACCTGGGGATTGGCTGGAGCTTTACTCATGTTCCAACTTGAAACCATCAAGTAGATGAAAAGTTCAGAAGAACGATGAAAACGTTTCCCACAGACGGTGCCAACTGATGGTGCTCGAAATTTAAGGCCCAAGCCCAACTATGATAGGGCGATGTTCTGAACAGGTTTTGTAGACTATGGATTAATCTATCATGAACAATTAGGCAAAGAATGTAAGTGGTTCACCTTAGCCGATAGATTAAGGCTACGTCCACTATCAATGGAGTCTCTTGCTCCTCGTTGTTGTGTATTGAGTTTCTGTTGAATACAATCGAGTTACATGCTCTGGGCTGTTTACAAGGACTGGGGGTTTGTTCACAGAGTTTTTATCTGGCTAGGAGAAGTCTCTCTTTTCTCTGGTAAGGCACTGCTCTTTATATATTGGTCCTCTTTCCTAGGGTTTCTTGTGGTATCTTCTACCTTTTCGTTGATTCTGTGGGACCTCCTGTCCTTGTCCTACAAAAGCCTTTCTCCGTCGTTGCCCCAATATCCACGATCTCTATGACCTTAAGCTCCACCATCCTCTGTGTTCGGGAATACGCAACTGCCGCATGTTTCAGAGATGGTCCCTTTGTCACTTGGACGCGTGGCATGGCAGGGTTATTTAGGGAGGAATGGTCCATTTCTTTCTTGGGCTATCATTAGGATGGCGCTTGACTGGGCCTGGGCTGAGCCGTCGTCTTTCTGATCCCCACTGGGTTTTCCACTGCTGGGCTAATCTAGGATATTCTTTTTCGGCCGTGGGATTCTTTGGCCTGTAATCATGGCGGCCTATGCTCAAAATTTCACCCACATCAAGTGCAATTGTAAAGATTTATTTACAAGCATTGTCGATAAATTTACGAGGATATTATAGTTGTAGTTAATGTAATAGATCGATCAATATAACATATGATCGATCATTATATATTGATCAATCGAACAAACATATGATCGATCAATATGTGGTACGGAGTGGTGTAAGAAAAAGGAAATTTTGGGGAAAAAAAAAAATATATATATATATATATATAACTTGACCGATCACGAATATGAATGATCGATCTTATTTGGCTCAATAAGGTGTTTTTACAAAATTATTGTGAGATTAACAATATTAATGGGAAAATTACAAAATGAATGGTATAATTAAAACAAGAGTGAGAAATTTTGAAAATTAGTGGAACAAACTACAAAGGCAATGGAGTATGTACTATATTAGTAAGAAATGTACAAAATTAATTGGGATAGGTACAAAACTAAATATATATTTACAATCGTAGTGGATAAATTTACGAAGATAAAATACTTGTAGTCAATGTAATGGATTGATCAGTATAATATATGATCGATCATTAAATATTGATTGATCGAATAAATATATGATCGATCAGATGTGGTAAGGTAAAGTGAAAAAGGAAAAAAGAAAAGTATTGAATTTGATCGATCAAACGTATATGATGATCGATCATATTGAGACAGGTCTGTAGTTTGAATCAGAAGTAATAAAAGTACTGTGTGGATTTGATCGATCTTGTAAAAATATGATAGATCATTAAGTAATAAGTATATTTGATTGATCAAAAAATACATATTGATCGATCATATTGTTGCATAATTGAGAATTGAATCAGAAGTAATAAAAGCACTGGAGAGAAAGGATCAATCGAAACGATAATTTTGATTGATCGAATTGTTGCAGATTTTTAATGTGAATCAGAAGTAAAAAAAATACTGGGGAGATTTGATCGATCGTGTAAACCTACTGATAGATAAGTAAGTAGTAAGTTAAGTCAATCGATCAAAATTTTATAGTGATCAATCATATTATTGTAGATCATAAATATCGGGGACATCTGATCGATCATGGAGTTACACATGGTGAAGTTGAAGGGGCAGTGGGATTGTGATCGATCGAAACTAAATCTGATAGATCAGGTATGATGTATTTACTTAAATGCCCACAAAGAGTTATAAATTGAAATGTTGTAAGGGAGGCATTGTAGTAAATAAACATCGGATGATACCCAAATAAATCCCCAAATCCCACAAAATTACCCCAAAATCCATTCCAAATCCGACAAAACCCATTCAAAATTCATTCCAAATCTGACAAAACCCATTAAATATCCAACAAGACCCATTCAAAATTTCCAATTCCATAAACCCTAAATCGCCCACCGCCCCAAAGCTCTTTCATCGATCGATCGGTTACACAAACTACTTTCCATCGTGAATCTTCATTCAGAGAAGAGTGAAAGTCACACATTGGAGCTTTGTTGATGTCAGGCGGCGAGACGAAGAAACGGAAGAAAGTGGTTGTCGGGGGAAGTTCTGGCAATGCCAAACTCTTTGTGGATAAAGATGCTAATAAGAGGTATGATACATTTATTGTTAAACATCCTCTGTTAATTGAGCGTGGTGTTTACCTTGATGAGTTAGTAGGCAGTGTGGATTGCCCTGAAATGTTTAGGGCTCAGAAATGGGAACCTCTGTTTGATGTGAATATGGAAGATAAAACATATGTTGAACTGGTTAAGTATTTTTATGTAAATGTTCATGACTACAAGGAGAATGAGCTAACATTTAAGACAATGGTTAAGAAGAAATCCATCACTGTTTCGCCTGATCTTATTTCAAATATATTAAAAATTGATAGACCAAACATTCCTGAGAATTCCATTATCTTTTCATATTCAAGTAAGGAGCAGGCTCCCAAAATGGCGAGGGTTATTCGACGTATTTGTATTGGGAGTGTCCCTTGAGAGAATGAAAATAGCAAAATTGCTCACATTGACCTTACTCCAACGTATAGGATGATAAACCAAATTGTTGCCTGTAATATATATCCGAGGGGGCATACTGCTAAGATTGGATACGACACGACACAACTATTATAATTGCTGAACGTGGGGTTATTATTGATCTACCCCTTTACATATTCAACCATGTTCGCGAAGCATCTAGTATCGAGGATTGTAGGTCATGTCTTCCATTTCCAATATTAATTTCCAAAATTTTGAAGCATAGTGAGGTTGAATTTCAGCAGAACGACAGTTTTATGTACCCCATGAATGCAATGGGTATGGGTACACTAAAATTGTTTACACAAGCAAACATTGTTGATAAGCGTGGATCAATTTAACTAGTGTTAGGTCTTTGAAATCAAAATGGATTAACTATATGGTTAATCCTCACCTTGTCACAGTATGTAAAATCTTTTAGGTACTTCCCATTCAGAGCACACATAGATTGAAGCAAACATTTTTTACTTTCACTGTTAGCCACAACCCGAGACAATGCCTGTTGCTGAATACAACAAACTAAATTAAAATCAAAAAAATTATGTAATTTTGTTTAAAAATAAATTAGTTACTACAAATAAACAAAATTTTATTACCGAGAACCATGTGGGTAGGTACCACCTCTCTAACCCGGTTATTGGATTTGTCTTATCTTCATTAGATAACAAATTGTGAGCTAAGTTCACAACCTGTTATTGTCATAGGAAAATACCAAAGTAAAATGCAATTGGTATAAGTTTTGGTAACGACATATGGATAAAAAAAACTAAAAAAAAAATCTCAAATTAATCAACCGAATCAATTAACCATTGCTTAGGTAATAGTGTCATGAGGGAATGGCATCCAGAATGGTCATGTTCAAACCCAATTAAAATCTCTCTATTTTTTTAAAAAAAAATTAAATTTAATTATTACACACAAAAAATAAGCATACAAATATTTTCAATCACATATTAATACATATTTTAAAATGTGTCAATGGTTACATTTAAAATAACACTACCTCATGTCAAGCTTCTTGTCAAATCTGTAATTCAGAATCAATTGCTTATCTTCAGGATAAAGTATTTCTATATTTTCATATTCCTCAACGTGCTGTAGAATACCCGAAGTAGAATTTGAAATCTGTTTACCCAACCTGTGACATTAAACTACCATTCAAGTTTGTCATATAATCAACAATGGCAAAAATCAAACCTTATGAATTTCAGCAATTGATGCACTATTACAAGACAATTTCATTTGTTAGCAAGATTGTGTGAAGTCTTGTACACATCGATCGATGCCTAATTGTCATAACAATTCATGTTGTAACCGCCTTGTGTAAGGAGAAATTGAACATACACATGTAAAAAAATTTGGATAATAATAAATGTTGTGATAACCTTATGCATTAAATGTTTATGCATGGAATCGTCCCTTGGTTGAATGCGATTTGGGGGATTTTTCATCTCCCGCTTGCCTTCTTTGTTATCATCCTTCTTCGCCCAACAATGTTGTAGTTGAAGGGAGTAAAATATAACTGAGGATAATGTATAATGTAATTAATACAGTAAGTTTGATGTATGTTATACCTTTGGCTGTTCATACGGTGAAATCACATATTTGCTTGGCCTCCGTTTAGAATCTCTTCTTAGCTGCATTGGTGTGAACGATGTTTGGGTGCATGAGTAAGAAGCCTCTTGCATGTCACCAATGTTATTCTATTTGTAACCCTCATTGCCAGTATTCAATGACTGTCTCCCTGACTCCTGGAATGGTTTTGGTGGTGGGGTGGGGACAGCGGCAATGGGTGTCCAAATGAAGTTTGAGTTTCGAACGGATTGACTTTTGGGTCAAACTTAATTTTTTTTTTTTTTGAGTGATAAGGGTAACTAAATAAATATATTAATTTTTTTATCAAAATAAGATTACCATTGAATTCGGGAGGTCAGAAAACATTGGGAGAGGTAATATGAGATGTATTAGAAGTTAGGAAGTATTTTAGAAGTAAAACCAAATTGGAGTGAAATTGGGTAAAAAGGGGTGATGGACACTGCTTAGTATTTTGATCATAACTTTATATTTTGATGTCCAATTGATCTGAAATTTTGACAGGAAATAGTAGACATCTAGGGCTACAAAAGTGTATTTCATGAAAAATTTCCAATTCGACCTCTAAATGGGTCAAAACTGACCTGGAAGTCGCACCAAAAATCTGTGAACAGTACGAAGGAAACCCGATTTTTCTGAACAGAAAATATCGGGTTTTGCTCGATTTTCTTGCCCTATAAAAACCTAATGTCGTCCCTTTAGCATTCATTTCACCCCTCCAAACCCTAGAAACCATTTTAGAGGAAGAGAGGAAGATAGAAATACCAATCAAGAGGGATTTATACCATGTAGAAATCAAAACTTCAAATTCTTCAAGAATACATTCTCCTCCCATTTTCTTCCATTCTTGCTACCCTCTCACCCAAATCTTTTGAAACCCTAGGAGGAGAAGATTAAGAGGAAAAGAAAGGAGAGCAAGAAGGTCTTGAAGCTTGGGTCTTAGCTTGGAATCTTGATTTAAGGTAGGGGATTTTCTCTCAATCTCTCACATTGAGGCTAGATATATATATATAGATATATATATGTATATAGATATATGTTTCTTCACTCTCCTTCTCATATATATAATATGAAATACGTGATTCTTGTTCTATTTGTAATAAATGTCATGTTTTGAACAATATGAAGGGTGGGTAACCACCAAAGCTCTATTGATTTTTTTTTTATCTTCAAAGCCCTAGTTTTCAAGAAAAGGGGATTTTCTCCTAATTTCTTCTTTGTCTTTGATTTTAAAACTTTAGTGTTGAATATTGTATAACAAAATGATATAGATTACGATCTCTTGCATATTTTCTTGGATTATTCGATTATATGACAAATGTGAAAACAAAATTGGGGATTTTACTATATTTGGGAAATTGTTGTGAATTGTGAATATTCTTGATTTCCTCATTGTATGGTTGTTGTGATGGACTTGGATTACTTTCGAGAGATGCCGTAGAGTGTTAGAGGTTAGTCTATCCCAATGGGGGGTGAGATGGTTGCCTAATGCTCGTAGTGGATCGTTGTTGTGCTCGCGATCACTATTGTTCACATATACACCGAGGAAAAGGGTTAGTATACTAGACACCTTGGGAGGATTTCGTCAATGCCGTAGGAGACGGTACACGCCCTTCCTAAAGAGATTTGTGATTGTTGGTTGGAATTGGTGGACTAGGCATGATCGTTAGGTAGATTCACGAGAAGCAATCAACATACATGGTACGGGGATGAACCAAAAATACATGGAATCGGGAGTTGGGTCGTTTTTGCCGATGCATTGGTATGGGACAATGCTTAGGGAGAAGCCCTTCTTAAATAGCTTAAATTAGAATTTTGTTTATCGATGCTAAACTCACTTTATTCTTTTAACTGATTATTGCTATTGTTTAAACTTGAGATCTCTTTTAAAATGTCACTGTTTTCATTCCAAACCTATATATATGTTAGTTGTGAAATGAGACCGACCGTTTGCTATGTTTTTCAAACCTTGTTTGAGTTGAGAGGATTTTGCTACAGAGCTTCGTGCTCACCCCCTACAAATAAAATTTTTCAGATTTCACACTTGAGGAGGAGTTAGGAGCCGAGGAGCCCACCCATTGGAAGACTCCGCTTGACGGGGATGTGGATCCCGAGGTGGACGCTTAGAGGGACACTTTTATTTTGTTCTAGACTAGATTATGCTTAGAATATCCTTTTGAACTCTAGTTCATTTCTGTTATTTTCGCTGCGTTATATTATTACATTTTGGAGATGTAAAGGCCAAGATTAGACCTATTAATTTGGGATGATAGTGTGGATATGACATATGATGAATGCAAGTTTATTTTATGATGGAAAAATGGACCCAGTGTGGTCAATAGTTATGCATATGTGGACCCGGTGTGGTCAATTGTAATATAATTGTACAGGTTGTGTTTTGGGTAGAGCTCCCCGTACAAAGGAGACTCTGCCCAAATTTTGTTAAAATATGAATGGTTGATAAATAAAACTTTCGTCGTGATGAATTTTACTTAATGCTCTCATACGGTAAATGGTTTTTAGAATGTAATGTCACCCACAGGGGTTTTTGGGGCGTTACAATACCATCAAATACAAATTTCGCCCAATTTCTTTTTCCTATAGAAGGAATGTCTACGACAGTCTGAAGATACCCACTGCTGATTGAAGTACGCATGGTTAGGTATAGAAGATGTCCAATAAGAAATAGGACAAAATATATCATAAATTCATCCGAAGCCACTTTAAGTGCACAAAGTCTCTCATTCACTTGTCTCAACGGGATATCCTTAACTACATTGAACAATGAATTCCGAATGTCATGAATTCTTTCACTGGGCCCAGTAGTCTCCACGTCCAACCTTTCGTTTCTCAAACCCATGACACATTCTACATCCATGGCTGATAACTGAATAGCTTCACCGTAGACATTTAATGTCAATGACACAGTGTCAAATCGTTCAATCAACCATGCATATAAACCCCGCTTCAGTTACCCACATCTAAGACTCAATATCCCCCCAAAACCAAGTTCTTTTATGGCAGCTTTATGCTCATCACATAACATTTGTATCATTTTTACAATTTTCCCAGGCGAACACCTTGTACCAAGCGTCCCCTTTGATAATTCATTAAAAAATAGACAGAAAAGTCAGTTGGAGAGGTGCAATAAATGTAAACCATGCACATAAAAATTAACATCAACATTATATATTTACCTGTACTGTCATTTCCCCAGAATTATCTTTCACACAATCATATACACTCTTCGCATATATAGACATTTCTCTGTATTTCTGTTTCTCACTATCTACCATCATCCTCCATTGGTTAGCCAGTTGTTTAATCACCTTATCAGTACAAGTTCAATTGGAAGACATTGTTAATTTCACTATTCCAAACAATACTCGCTATTTGTAACACAAATTATATCTCGCGTGTGACTTTTTTTTATCAGCGTTTCCTTTGATATTCTCCATTTGTTCCTTACTATAATGGAAGTACAACAAATGGGTACACTATCAAATAAACATTAACCACAAAATAATTTGACACTACAATACACAAAATTTTCATACTAGAAAAATAGTCATACACTAGGTGGACGTTGTGCTTTCAAGCCTTCTGCATTTGACTCCTGAGACCTCTTCTTCCCCCTGGAATATATACCATAATATGAAGTATGCAATGTGATGCAACTGAAATATATTCAACAATATAATCATATCTTACATTAGAAATATCCCCAAATTGGACTTCCCAAGTCCAAGGGCACGCTACTACCCTACAAATAACATGTGGTCTATAGGTCAAATAAATAAGTATATGCTACACATACACTTCTCTAAACAATTCAAAAATCCTTCTCAAACACACTCACTCACCAACACATTCATTCACAACTATAACATCAATACCAGTATGTAAATGTTTGCAAGTATGACACACACTGAGTGTCAAACACTGAAAACATACCATTTATAAAAAATAACATTTCATATATTAAAACCTAATTTTATGATACCTTATTATGTATCTCCTCTTGGTCGTTAATCACACAACAAGCCAATACTAAGACAAATGAGAAGGAGTGTACACACTTCTATGTAGACCAAAACAAACTTATTTGTGAATAATGAAAGGGGATACTTAACCCATATTGCAAGGAATAAAAGGATTGTTATGCAGACGAAGGCACCGAATTCGGAACAAAGAAGATGGAATCGGATGAATAAGGGAGAGGTGATTTTTTGGAAGATAGAAAGAGGAGACCAGTGAGCTCAATGTTAAGAAGATGGAGGGAGTTGGGTAATGGTTTTTGGCGGGATTAAGAGGAAATAGGAGGGAACTGCTGTAGCTAGCTGTCACAACATGATTGGTTGGTATGGAATAAAACACTAAACGACGTCACTTGGATCTGCCTAGCAAAAAAAAAATGATTGATCAAACTAATACATGATCGATCGAATAGTTTCAGACTACCACATTTATTTCGCTAATATGAGGGGATTGAACAACCATTCTTCTGCTACAACAACACCTCTACATTGATCTATCGCAAAATAAATGATCGCTCATGAAGTTGCAAAATGTTAATGATCGATCCATTCACTAACTGATCGATCCCTAACTTTCAGAATGTGACCAATTAATACAACAATAGATCGATCGTGTAAAAAATTGATAGATCAGTAAGTAGTAAGTGTATTTGATCGATAACAAAATATCGATCATAGTATTCCAGATTTTAAAAGTGATTCAGAAGCAATAAAAATACTGGGGAGAAAAGATTGATCGTTAACCTATTTGATCGATCAAATTAGTAACTGAATTCGATCGATCAAAACTATATATTGATCGATCATGTTATTCCAGATTCGTAAAGAATCCACTGTAATACAGGTATTGGGGAGAAATGATCGATCGTTAACAAATATGATCGATCAAATTAGCAACTGAATTCGAACGATCAAAAATATATATTGATCAATCATGTTATTCCATATTCGTAAAGATTCCATTGAATTTGTAAATTATACCATAAATGTGGTATAAAATCCATTAAAGTTGTAAATATTTCCACAAATTTGGTAAACAATCCAATGAAATTGTAAATATTCCCATAAAGAATCCATTGAAGTTGTAAATAGTCCCATAAAAGTGGTAAATGATTCATTAAAGTTGTATATCTTCTTGGATTAGTTGTAAATTATTCATAAATTTACTACACATCTGTGTGTTATGATCGATTAATCATATTAAATGATCGATCACGGATTAGTAAATATCATAAATTATACCATTCAATTAGTAAATACTGCTCTCCACTAGTAATTTTGTCCACAAAACTGGTATATATTCTTCAATTACTTGTAAATTATTTACAAAATTAAGTATAACTCTCTTAAAAAATATTCACAATTCTCGTAAAAACAAATTGATAACTCTCGTAATTAATAACTTTATTATAGTAACAAAACCTTTAATACAGTAATTATTTACACAAATGTAGTAAAAAATCCACTGAAGTTGTAAATCTTACCATCAAAGTCGTAAACAATCCAATGCAATTATAAATATTGTCATAACTGTGGTAAGAATTCTATTGAAGTTGTAAATATTACTAGAATTTTAGTAAACAATCCACTGAAGTTTTAAATATTCCTATAAAAAATCCATTGAAGTTATAAATATTCTCATAAAAAAGGTAAATGATCCACTGAAGTTGTATATCTTCTTGAATTAGTTGTAAATTATTCATAAATTAAGCACACATATGTGTGTTCGGATCGATCGATCATATTTAATTATCGATCATGGGCTAGTAAATATAGTAAAAAATACCATTGAATTAGTAAATACTTTTCTAAACTAGTAATTTTTAAATATTGCCATAAATTTCGTAGGAATACCATTGAACTTGTAAATATTGCTAGCAATTTGGTAAACAATCCACTGAAGTTATAAATATTCTCATAAAGAATCCATTGAAGTTGTAAATATTTACATCAAAGTGATAAATGATCCATTGAAATTGTTTATCATCTTGGATTAGTGGTAAATTATTCATAAACTAAGCACACATCTGAGTGTTTGGATCAATCGATCATATTTAATGATCGATCATGGACTAGTAAATATGGTAAAAAATACCATTGAATTAGTAAATACTTTTCTAAACTAGTAATTTTTAAATATTGCCATAAATGGGGTAGGAAATCAATTGAAGTTGTAAATATTCCCACAAATTTGGTAAATAATGCAATGAAGTTGTACATATTTCCATAAAGAATTAATTGAAGTCATAAATATTGCCATAAAGTTGGTAAATGATGCATTGAAGTTGTACATCTTCTTGAATTAGTTGTAAAATTATTCATAAATTCACCACACATCTGTTGTTCTGATCGATCGATCACGGAGTAGTAAATATCATAAAAAATACCATTGAATTAGTAAAAAAAATTCACAACTCTCGTAAAAAAATTGATAACTCTCGTAATTATTAACTTCATTATTGTTAAAAAAACATTTACTATAGTAATTATTTACACAAATGTGGTAAACAATCCACTGAAGTGTTAAATATTGCCATAAATGTCGTAAAGAATCTATTGAAATTGTAAATGTTGCCATAAATGTCGTAGGAAAGCCATTGAAGTTGTAAATATTCCCACAAAATTGGTAAATAATCCATTGAAGTTGTAAATTTTCTCATAAAAAATCCATTAAAGTTGTAAATATTCCAATAAAAGTGGTAAATGATCCATTGAAGTTGTAAGTATTCATGGATTAGTTGTAAATTATTCATAAATTAACCACACATGTGTGTGTTATGATCAATCGATCATGTTATTTATTGATCGATCATGGACTAATAAATATCATAAAACATACCATTCAATTAGTAAATACTATTCTCCACTAGTAATTTTGCCACAAAACTGGTATATCTTTCTCAATTGAAGTCTCAAGTATTCCCATAATCGTAAAGAATCTATTGAACTTGTAAATATTGCCACAAATGTGGTAGGAAATCAATTGAAGTTGTAAATATTGCTACAAAATTGTTAAACAATTCATTGAAATTGTAAATATTCCCTTCATTATAGTATCAACATCGTATTATATTTTAATAAAATTACTTTTAGTAATCATGATGTACTATCTAACATGTCATTTCATTGTCTTGTCTTGTCTACCAACCGGTATCTAACATACGGTAAATGAATTTTATTTAATGCTCTCATACGGTAAATGGTTTTTAGAATGTAATATCACCCACGGGGGTTTTTGGGGCGTTACAATTAGAGTAGGGGTCACGAGAGAGCAGAGCGTACCGCCCTGCCATGGTCGCGACTGTTGTCATAGTCAACAAGGTTGAAACTTCTAGGAAAAAACTTCGAATTGGGAGGGCGATCCTCCCGGTGAACTGACCGTACCCCAAACCAACACAGGTGAACAAGTATAGTATACTAGGGCGCTTGAGAGAACCATGTCGAAGGAACTCGACAAAATGACCCTGTAACTTCAAGAAAAGGGGTGCTCTCCTATCTTTTGATTAGGACAGTGACACATACCAGAGGGTAGCGACTGTTTATTAAAAACACAAGACTCTGCTAAGTGGTAACACGATGTATAGAGTCTGACACCTGCCCGGGTGCTGGAAGGTCGGAAGGAGAAGTGTTATAAGCTTTGAATGAAAGCCCCGGTAAACGGCGGCAGTAATTCTAACTGTCCTAAGATAGCGAAATTCCTTGTCGCATAAGTAGCGACCTGCACGAATGGTGTAACGACTGCCCCGCTGTCTTCGACATGGACCCGGTGAAATTGAGTTCTCCGTGAAGATGCGGAGTACCAACGGCTAGACGGTAAGACACCGTGCACCTTAACTAGGGACTCAGTGATAATTTAATATTGGGACTCATTGACAATCTAATGACCAAAATTGTTAAGTTTCTAAATTATGCCGTAATAGCATTGCTCTTTGCAAATAGTAAAACATTAAATCATAGTGCTCAATTCAAAGCATAGAAACCCAAATAAAGGAAAAATATTATTTACACATAATTTGAGGATTTAATTAATTACAGTCGTTGGATTAAAAGTTTAGAATAATTCTATTTAGACCTAAAAATTTAACCTAATTTGTTAACATAATGATGTAATGTTAGACTAATAGACCTTTGGTCTAATGATACTCTTTATCTAGTGAAGACTTTACCTTTTTGATGTCAAGAATACAAGCCCTCTTCCCTCTCTCCCCTCCCCCTCCAAAAAAAAATATTTAAAAAAAAATGATATAGTTTTAGTGGAACTATTTAATCAACACCCACTTTCAATATTTGACGAAACTGACGAACAATTCAAAGGTTACAGAGAATTAAATCAGTAAATTAAATCAATAAATTAAGTCTTAATGAGCTAATTATGAACTTAATTGGTGACATAATTCATCATCTCAAGTAACGGCCAATTAAGGAAACTTGAAGGTAAAGTATGATTTGATTTCTAAATCTCATCAAGTTGGGGTGAGTAATTAAAACACGGGGTGAGTAATTAAAACACTAACGAAAAAGGAAACAAAATCTGAGAGACCTTAAACCCAAAGATCTCATCAGACACAGCCAACGACACATATATATAAAATCAAAAATTCAGAAAGAAGAACAGCCAACCTCCTGAGTCCCAATGTACAAACCTCCGCCATCGTCTCTCCATAAACCCTAAATTCCACCACCCGATGTATTCTTCACCTCCGTTTGTTTGATTTCTCTCCCCTCTCTCCGAAAAGTTTCACCATTGTAAAGCAATGGAGTCGTTGATCGAACTCTGCGATCTGATCGCACAAAATCTTTCGCAGTTTGCTGATAAATTGGCTTGGATTTGTGGCCGATGTCCACCGATTGACTCTGTACTCGCCACCGCTAGATTTCTTTCTAAATGCCCCAATTTCGACGACATGAGGCCCTAACCGGCAGTCCTAGGGTTTTTTAAGTCGATTCCGTATTCTTTTTGGCCACAGTCGTTTGGAAGCGATTCAATCGATTCGTTCGATTTTTTGAGTTATGTGAATAAAGCCAGTGAGTTGTCGTCGGATTTTGCCATGGCCGTTCCGGAGTATACGGGAGAGATTGTGATGTCGGCGATTAACAATGTCAGTGGGGATTTGGGGGTTTCAAGGGTTTTCTTGAATGCTCTGTTGCAGTATTTTCCTCAAATTCTTCCTTCCTATGCACACAAATTAGTGTCCACTCTTCAAGATCGATTTGAAATTTCGGTTCCTAGTTCACCGAAGCAGCTAGTTGCGATAACACCTGAAGCGTCATCGTCTCAGAGTTCGCCCCTCAGTGCAAACCATTATCAATCAAATGAGAGAAACAGTCCAGGAAACGAGGTCAGCAATGCCTCTAGTTCTTCGAGCGGTGAGGCTTCAAGGGTTACAGATGAGAAGACCAGTGCATTGTCGACGAAAGGATTGGTGATGAATGGGGGCAGCCTTGCGTGTAAGAGCAATGTGGATATATTTGGTGCTGGTGTTGGGTTCAATGATGGAGGAGGAGGCTGTTCCGCGACGTACAAGCGAGTGGTAGCCTCTTTTGAGGAAGAGCCTGTGGAGAGCCTTCAACAACAGGAGATTGCTTTCAAGCTGATTGGGACACATATTGGATAAAGTCCAGATTGACCTTAAGCTTTTGGAACAAGTGAGGGCCATTCGCCAAGGAGCAACTCCAATCAATGTTGGCTTTCCTAAAGGTAAAATTCATGGGTATCCACCCTTTTGGTTTTGAATTTTATTGATGTCTTGATGAAAAAACTATATAGATGAATGATAAAGCTGGTTAAAATATTTGGTTTTGTTGGCAGATAAGGAAGCGTGACCGGACGGAACAGGGGCAGCTATTGAAAGTTGGAATCAATAAAAAGCTGTCGGTTTATCAAGCTGCAACCAGGTTACAAATCAATAGTCTTTCATCTGTTGATTTGGATGGGAAGTCATCGAAGAGGATGTTGCATGGAACTTTGGCATTGTTGATAGAAGCTGCTGAAGCATGTTTATTCTCTGTCTGGCGAAAGTTGAGAATTTGTGATGAGCTCTTCGGCTTATTGTTTGTGGGGATTTCCCAAATTGCTCTCACTCGTTGTCGTCAGCTGCTGCGTGTCTTGCTCATTCGCTTCAAACCCCTTGTGTTAAGTACATGTGCTCAGGTACATTATCTGTTTGCTTAGGGCTATCTCCTGCAGCTGGGGCGTATCTTGGTAACATGATTCTGCAATATGTTGCACTTTTTTGGGTAAACTTTCATTGTGATATATATATATTTTCAAACAGTCAGAAACTTGAGGCAGATTTTCTAGGACCTCTATTTCTTGTTGTGGCTGAAATATGTTCAGATTTTGATCCTATTGTATATGTGGAACCTGCACTTTTGAAGTTATTCCGCAATTTGTGGTTCTATGTCGCTCTCTTTGGGTTTGCACCTCCAATTCAAAAAACTCTATCTCTGATAAAGTCAGTTTCCCGTAATCTGAATAGTGTAGGGAATTTCTCTTCAAGCAGTAGGTGGGCCATACATGTGGAATACTCGGTGGCCTTCTGCTGTTCAGCGTATTTCTCAAGGGACCCCACCTCTTGTAAGTTGATCAATAAAAAATCTTCCCTGATTCTGTTCTCCGTTTGACTTGATCATTGATATCTCTTTATATTTTGCTCTGAGATTTAGCTAAATTATGTTTACTCTTTTATGGATGTCTTATTCATATGTAGGAATTCGACCAATTTATTGCTACTTCTGGAGATCAATTTTGTCATATTTTAATGGTGATAAAAAAAGTCAAATTTGATTCACATTGAGAAATCTAATATGACGTTTACATCGCAGCGATGCATATATATTGCATGTATCTGTATCATTAATTTTATCAGTTGTTTTTTTCACGTACAAGTGTTGTGACTAAATTGTAGTTTTGGAGATAAACCCCAGCTTACAAGCACCTATTCCAAAATTGATTAAGCATACTTTCCTCATCTATTTTGCCCAGTTTGCCTAGAACTTTTTTATCCTATTCACCAAATACTTATTCTGAACACTTGATGTTCTAATGTCTGTTTCATATTTTATTGGGTCATTTATTTATGTATCAATATGGTGGCTCGAAATGGGAAATTTGTAATGACTAAGCATGTATAGTAATTTATCCTTGCAATTATGCTTGAAACAGTTTAATAAGATCCTTTTAACCAAAAATTATATCTCTATTCAATTGATTTTCGTATAAGTATATGTTTAAGTATGAGAATGATCAATCTTTCCTTTTCTACTAGGCATTATTCAAGGCATAAAACTATTCTGCTGCCAATTACTTCTTTACAGTATTTTATGTCTTACATTTTTGTGCCATAACTCAATGTGACAATTACTTGAATTTTTGTGTCAATTAATTGCTTACAGTATTTTATTTCTTAAATTTTTGTGCTATGACTCAATGTGTAATATTGCTTATTGAGTGCAGTATCTTAAAGATGGTGGAGAAATGGAGAAAAGACTGACCTATTGAAATTTGGGAGGCTCATAAAGCCGCAATCCAAGCGTTTTCTTGTGAAAGGTATAGATTTTTCTTTGGGTATTGTATGGTATTGATTTTGTGGTATGATTTTGTTAGCATTTTCTTTTCTTCTCTTCTCGTGAAGTTCTTAATTATTATCCCTGATCTCTATTTTTTGCTTAAGATTTCTTGTAGTTATCGAACTATAAAGACACTGATGTTGAAACTTGAAGATCCTACACCATGTTGCTTTGGATACGAATGAACAATGACAGTTTTGTTTATGGTAATTCAGGTTTAAGTGACACAACTCTACACATACTTTTGAAGAGCATACAGGTCGGCTTCTTGCATGACTATTCCTTTTGAATATCTTTGAGTAGATGTTATAGTTTTCATTTTTAAATATTAATGTGTTTTTATAAAAATTGTGGTGGTTGTTTGAAAGTTTTCAATGGTAGTAATTATCATATTCTAGATGATCTTTAAATTTGCAAGTTATGAAAAAAGAACACATTAGTTTTTAGACCCTAATTGACTTGGACGCAGAAATGGACGTGTCTTGGTGGCATCTTGCATCATGACGCCCCGTGAATTCAAAGCAAAGCGATGTTGCTAAGATATTCGACAAAAGTCCAAGCGCCATGTCTTAGGCTCTCGTTATGTTTTTTGGTTCAGAAGATGTCCGCTAAAGTCTTTTTTGGAAAACCTCCATAAAACATATATAGGGGATAGAGATAGTTGAGGGGCACTGAGGGTCTAGCTAGCCTCTTGCCCTCAAGCTTTGGCACCGTTGAGCAAAATATAAATGTGTCTATGTTTCTTTGGTGTATTAGTGTATGAGTGTATTTCTTTTGTGTATTAGTATGTGTGAACAGAGTGTATGAGTGTGTTTCTTTGATGTATTAGTGTGTGTGAACAGAGCGTATGTTTTTGGGTTTTTTTCTGGGTATATTATTGTGTATGCGTTAGTTTATGTTTCTATAATATTGTGTTTATTTGTTTGGTGTAGGAGTATGTATGTGTTTTTGGGTATATTAGTGTGTATTAACACGGTGTGTAGGTGTGCATGTATATGTTGATTAGCTGGGGTGTGTGTGTGTTTTGGTGTATTAATGTGTGTTTTTTTAGTGTATTAGTGTGTGTATTTGTGTTCGTGTAATAGCGTGTGTTATTGTATATTAGTGTTCGTGTTTTTGGTGGATTAGTTTGTGTTAACACTACATGTGATGGAATGTATGCATTTTTGTGAATGTGTGTGTGTGTTTAGGTGCTTCATTGTGTGTGTATTTTTTGGCGTATTAGTGTGTGCATATTTTAGTTGGTGTATTAGTTGGTGTGTGTGATATGAGATGATGTATTAGTGTATGTGTGTATGTTGTGTTTGTGTTTGTGTATGTGTAATAGTGTGTTTGTGTGTTTTGGTATGTTGGTGTCTGTGTTTTTTGATGCATTATGTGTATTTTATTGTGTAGTAGTGTTTGTTAACACATTGTGTGTGGGTGTGTATGTATTAGTGTGTTTGTGTGTTTGTTTCAGTGATGGTGTGCGCATACATGTGTATTTGTGTAATAGTTTGTGTATGTGTGTGCATGCCTTTGGTGTGTTAGTGTGCATGTTTTTTTGGTGTATTAGTGTGTGTATGTTTTTTAATTTAAGGTGGCAGTGCGTTTTCATTAGTGTATGTGTATTCTTTTAATCAATGTGTTTTTGTGTGTGTTTTTATGTGTACAATGTGTATTTATTTTTATCAATTTTTTTTTGGTGTATAGGTTTTTATGTTTATTGCGATTGGTTGTTGGCGTGTATATTTTTATGATAGTATGTCTGTATCTTTCTTATATAAAGTGTTTTTGTGTTTTAATGTGTATAACATGTTTGTCTGTGTGGTTATTACTCTGTTTTTTTTTTCTTTTGTTATCGAAGTGTTGGTGTGTATGTGCCTCCTTATGTGTCTGTGCTTGTATTTTTATTTTTTATTATGTGTATCTTTATTACTATATGACTATTTTAAAGTTTGTTTCCGGGTTTCCGGGTTGAGTCCATTTTTTATAACCCTATTGTAACAATTTTTGAGTTTTGCCTGGAAGTTCACACAATGATTTATCAAGCCTTTTACTTGTAGAAATGGATGCCTTGGTACCTTTGTTTAAGAATTCTTAACTGCATTTGGTTGATTTTTGAAAGTAGGTATGTTTTTACCATGTGGGTTCATTTAGATCATCTGTTAGGTTGTTTCGTCAAAAAGTGAGTTTCTTATGTTTGGTCAAAGATTGATGGAAAACTCACCGATCTCAAGAAAGAGGTAGCCACTTAAGACATAGTACTGCAAGACGCTAGCTGAGTTTAGTAAGGAGCGTTTATGTGTAAATTCTCAATACATTCATAAATATGTAAGCACATACTTACAAATTAGGTACCTAACCTTCAGGTGAGCTTGTTACAGATGAACCTTATTTTGTAAAAAAAAAACCTTTTTTTCTTACTTTTTTTTTTTTGTTGGACTTCGAAGTTCATAAGTATCTTTCTCAATGATAAACTTAAATCTTTTGGTTAAGATTTCTTACAGTTATCAAACTATGTTTTGGATAAGAATAATTGATATGGATTGTTGTTAATGGTAACACAACTTTAGTGGTTTGGAAAGGGAGAACATGTGTGCATACTTTCGCAGGGCATACAGGTTCGTTTTCTTGCGTGGTTTGGTCTTTCCAATAATTGGTTTATTGGTCATCATTTAAGGTATATGACCCATCTGTTGTCAATTACTTCCTTACAATTTTTTGTTCCTTCAAAATTTTTATGCCATTTAACTTCTATGTCACGAGTTTTGATATTCTCTATTGATTGCTGTATATTAAGATGGTGGAGGAGAGACCAACATGTTGAACTTTGGAAGGCTTAAAAGGTTGTAATCTAAGCAGTTATACCTTCAGGTGAGCTTTTTATAAGTGAACATTATTTTGCTTGATTTGAGGTATGATTGTGTAAGTTTTTTCTTTCTCTTTCATTCTCTTCTCTTTTTTGTCTTGAACCTTGAAGTTCTTAAGTATCTGCACTATGATCTCTCAACGATCAAATTAAGTGTTTTGCTTAAGTTTTCTTACAGTTATCAAACTATGCTTTGGATAGGAATGATTGATATGGATTGTTGTCAATCATAATGCAAGTTCTAGTGACACAATTTAAACTTGGGAAAGGGAGGACATGTGTGCTTGTTTTCGTAGGGCTTGCGGGTTCTTTTTTTTGCATGTCTACGTGACTATTTCTTTTGCATATATTTTAGTGCATATGATAGTTTCTATTTAAAACGCTAATGATTTAGAAATATGGTTTGGTCTTTCCATTAATTGGCCTATTGGTCATCATTTAAGGTATATGACTCCTCTGTTGCCAATTACTTCTTTATAATTTTTTG
Source organism: Ilex paraguariensis (assembly GCA_963454935.2). Lineage (NCBI taxonomy): Eukaryota > Viridiplantae > Streptophyta > Magnoliopsida > Aquifoliales > Aquifoliaceae > Ilex > Ilex paraguariensis. Next base: position 32,127 of record CAUOFW020002386.1, read on the forward strand.
TTCGTTCAAATTTTCATTCAATTTAATTGTTGTGTTACGAGATTAGACATTACATTAAGACGGTGGAGGAGAGACCAACATGTCAAATTTTGAGAGGCTTACAACGTAGTAATTTAAGCAGTTATGAAGTTAACCATCAGACGAGCATTTTACAAGTGTATATTGTTTTGTTTAATTTGAGGTATGTTTGTGTAAGTTTTTTCTTCTCTTTTTTGTATTGAACTTTGAAGTTCTTAAGGTTCTTCCTTATGATCTCAACGATCAACTTTAATTCTTTGCTTAAGATTTCTCACAGTTATCAAACTATGCTTTGGATATGAATGACTGATGTGGATTGTTGTTAGGTAATGTAAGTTCTAATGACAACTTTAAAGCTTTGGAAAGAGAGGACATTTGTGCATACATTCTTAGGGCATACATGTTTGTTTTCTTGCATGTATACGTGACTATTTCTTTTGCATATATTTTAGTATGTATGATAGTTTATATTTAAAATGGTTAGAATTTATATTTTTCCTTAATAATTGTTTGTGTATTGGGGGGTTGATAGAAATATGGTTTTGTCTTTCCTATAACCAGTAAGTCATCATTTAAAGGTATGTGACTCTTCTATTGCCAATTACTTCCTTTCAATTTTTTGTTCTTTAAAATTTTTATGCTATTTAACTGTTGTGTCACGAGGTTAGATATTTCCTATTGATTGCAATACATTAAGACGATGGAGGAGAGACTAACATGTCGAACTTTGAGAGGTTTACAACGCAGTAATCTACCAGTTAAGAAGTTACTTTTAGGCGAGCTTTTTGCAAGTGAACATTATTTTGTTTGATTTGAGGGATTATGAGATTGTGTAAGTTTTTTCCATACTTCTCTTTTCTTTTTTGTTTTAAACCTTGAAGTTTTTAAGTATTTTCTCAATAATCTCTCATTGATCAACTTTAGTGTTTTGCTTAAGATTTCTTATAGTTATCAAACTATACTTTGGATAGGAATGACTGAAGTGAATTGTTGTTAATGATAATGCAAGTTCCGATGGCTCAACTTTTGAGCTTTGGAAAGAGAGGACGTTTGCATTCACCCATAGGGAATACAAGTTCATTTTCTTGCTTGTCTACATGACTTTCTTTTTCATATATTTTACTGTATACAAAAGTTTCTTTTCAAATGTTATAATTTATATTTTTCGTTATAATTGTTTGCCGCGGGGGGGGGGGGGGCAATTGAAATATTGTTTGGTGTTTTCTATAATTGGTCTTTTGGTCATCATTTAAGGTATGCGACTCCTATATTGTTAATTCTTCCTTATAATTTTTATGCCATTTAACTAATGTGTAACGAGGTTAGATATTCTCTACGGAATGCAGTACATTAAGAAAATGGGGGAGAGACCAACTTAATAAATTTTGGGAGGGGCTTACAAGGCAGCAATCTAAGCAGTGATGAAGTTACTCTTTGGCGAGTTGCTTGATTTTAGATATGATTGTGTAAGCTTTTTCTTATTTCTTTTCTTTTTTTTGTATTGAATCTTTAAATTTTTAAGTATCTTCCTAATAATCTCTCAACGATTAACTTTAGTGTTTTGTTTACGATTTCTTACAGTTATCAAACTATACTTTGGATAGGAATGATTGATGTGGATTGTTGTCAATGATAATGTAAGTTCCAATGAGTCAACTTTTGAGCTTCGGAAATGGAGGACGTGTGCATACATTCGTAGGCAATACAAGTTCGTCTTCATGCATTTCTCCGTGACTTTTTTTTGCATATATTTTACCGCATATGATAGTTTCTATTTAAAATGTTTCGATTTATATTTTTCCTTGGTAATTGTTGGTGGGAAGCGATAGAATTATGGTTTGGTCTTTCCAATAATTGGTTTATTGGTCATCATTTAAGGTATGTGACTCCTACGTTGTGAATTCCTTCCTTGCAGTTCTTTGTTCCTTTAAATTTTCATGCTATGTAACTGTTATGTAACGAGGTTAGATATTCCCTATTGATTGCAGTACATTAGGACAATGGAGGAGAGACCAACTTGTTAAACTTTGGGAGAGGCTTACAAGACAGCAATATAAGCGGTTATGAAGTTACTCTTAGGCGAGCTTTTTTTACAGGTAAATATTATTTTGTTTGATTTGAGGTATAATTGTGTAAAATTTTTCCTTCTCTTATTTTTTTTGTCTTTTAACCTTTAAGATCTTAAGTGTCTTCCCTATGACGTCAACGATCAACTTATGTTCTTTGTTTAGGATTTCTCACAGATATCAAACTATACTTTAGATAAGAATGATTGATGTGGATTGTTGTCAATAATAATGCAAGTTCTAGTGACACAATTTTAGAGTTTTGGAATGGGAGGACATGTGTGCATACCTTCATAGGGTATACGGGTTCGTTTTCATGTTCGTCTACGTGGCTATTTCATTTACATGTAATTTATTGCGCACGACAGTTTCTATTGCAAATACTTATGATTTATGTTTTTCTTGGTAATTGTTTGTGGGGAGGGAGGAGGTGATAGAAATATGATTTGATCTTTACCATAATTGGTCGACTTGTTATGGTATTTGACTTCTCTGTTGCCAATTATTTCCCAACAATTTTTTGTTTCTTGAAATTTTCATGTCGTTTAACTGCTGTGTCACGAGATTAGATGCACCGTATTAATTGGAGTAAATTAAGAAAGTGGAGAAGAAACCAACTTGTTAAATTTGGGAGACTTACAAGGCAACATTCTAAGTAGTGATGAACTTATCCTTAGGCGAGTTTTTGACAGGTGAACATTATTTTGTTTGATTTGAGGTATGATTGTGTTAGTTTTTTTATTTTTTTTTTTGTCTTTGACCTTGAAGTTCTTAAGTATTTTCCTTATGATCTCAACTATCAATTTATGTTCTTTGCTTAAGATTTGTCACAGTTATCAAACATCGCTTTGGATAGAAATGATTGATATGAATTGTTGTCAATGGTAATACAAGTTTTAATGACACAACTTCGGAGTTTTAGAAAGAGAAGACATGTGTGCATACCTTCATAGGGTATACAGGTTTGTTTTCTTTTATGTCTACGTGACCATTTCTTTACTATATGCGTTAATGCATATTATAGTTTCGATTTTAAATGCTTATGATTTATTTTTTGTTATCAATTTTTTGTTTGTGTGGGGGTGGGGGGATTCATAGAAATATGGTTTGGTCTTTCATATTACTAATAGGTCATCATTTAAGGTATATGACTTCTCTTTTGTCAATTACTTTCTTACAATTTTTTGTTATTTAAAATTTTGATGCCATTTAACTGCTGTGTTACGAGGTTAGATATTACCTATTGATTGCAGTACATTAAGATAGTGGAGGAGAGACCAACTTGCTTAACTTTGAGAGGCTTACAAGGTAGTAATCTACCATTATGAAGTTATCTTTGCGCGAGCTTTTTGCAAGTGAACATTGTTTTTGTTTAATTTGATGTATACTTGTGTAAGCTTTTTTCTTATTTCTCTTTTCTTTTTTGACTTGAAGCTTGAAATTTTTAAGTATCTTCCCAATAATCTCTCAATGATCAACTTTAGTGCTTTGCTTAAGATTTCTTGCAGTTATCAAACTATATTTTGGATAGGAATGACTGATGTGGATTGTTGTCAATGATAATACAAGTTCCAGTGACTCAACTTTTAAGCTTTGAAAAGGGAGGATGTGTGTATACATTCGTAGGGAAATCAAGTTCATTTTCTTGCATGTTTACATGACTCTTTTTGCTTATATTTTACTACATACGGTAGTTTCTTCTTAAAATGTTATGATTTATATTTTTCTTTGTAATTGTTTTGGGGGGCAATAGAAATATAGTTTGATCTTTCTTATAATTGATTTATTGGTCATCATTTAAGGTATGTGATTCATCTGTTCACCATTTCTTCATTACAATTTTTTGTTCCTTAAAATTTTCTTGTCATGTAACTATTGTGTAATGAGGTTAGATATTCCGTTTTGATTGCAGTACATTAAACAATGGAGGAGAGGCCAACTTGTTGAACTTTGGGAGAGGCTTACAATCCAGCAATCTAAGTAGTTATGAAGTTACTTTTAAGCGAGCTTTTTAAAGATGAACATTATTTTGCTTCATTTGAGGTATGATTGTGCAAAATTTTTCCTTTATTCTCGTCTTTTTTGTCTTGAACCTTGAAGTCTTTAAGTATCATCCCAATAATCTCTCAACAATCAATAAGTATCATCCCAATAATCTCTCAACAATCAACTTTAGTGCTTTGCTTAAGATTTTTTACAATTATCAAACTATACTTTGGATAGGAATGACTGATGTGGATCATTGTCAATGATAATGTAAGATCCAACGACTCAACTTTTGAGTTTTGGAAAGGGAGGAGGTGTGCATACATTCATAGGGAATACTAGTTTGTTTTCTTGCATGTCTACTGTCTACATGACTTTCTTTTGCATATATTTTACTGTATGAGATAGTTTCTATTTAAAATGTTGTGATTTATATTTTTCTTCAGTAATTGTTTGTTTTTTTTTTTTGGGGGGGGGGGGGGACGATAGAAATATGGTTTGGTCTTTCCTATAATTGGTCTATTGGTCATCATTTAAGGTATGCGATTCCTATGTTGTTAATTCTTTCTTTACAATTTTTTGTTCCTTAAAATTTTAATGTCATTTTTCTGTTGTATTACGAGGTTAGATATTCCCTATTGATTGCAATACATTAAGTTAATGGAGGAGAGGCCAACTTGTTGAACTTTGGGAGAGGCTTACAAGGCAGCAATCTAAGTAGTTTTAATGTTACTCTTAGGCGAGTTTTTTACAAGTGAACTTTATTTTGCTTGATTTGAGGTATGATTGTGTAAACTTTTTCTTTCTCTTCTCTTTTTTGTTTTGAACCTTGAAGTTCTTAAGTATCTTGTCTATGATCTCTCAACGATCAACATAAGTGTTTTGCTTAAGATTTCTTACAGTTATCAAACTATAATTTATATAGGAATGATTGATGTTAGATTGTTGTCAATGATAATGCAAGTCTCAATGACACAATTTTTGAGCTTTGGAGAGGGAGGGCTTGTGTGCATACCTTTGTAGGGTATACGGGTTCGTTTTATTACTCCTCCACATGGCTATTTCCTTTACATATATTTTATTTTGTATGATGGTTTCTATTTAAAATACTTACGATTTATGTTTTTCCTTTGTAATTATTTGTGGGGAGGGGGAAAGAGATAGAAATATGGTTTGGTCTTTCCTATAATTGGTTGACTTGTCATCAGTTAAGGTATGTGATTCTTCTGTTGTCAATTACTTTGTTATAGTTTTTTGTTCCTTGAAATTTTCATACCGTTTAACTGCTGTGTCACGAGGTTAGATATTTCCTATTATTGCAGTACCTTAAGACAGTAGAGGAGATACCAACTTGTTGAACTTTGGGAGGCTTATAAGGTAGCAATTTAAGCAGTGATGAAGTTATCTTTTGACGAACTTTTTATAGGTGAACATTATTTTGCTTGATTTGAGGTATAATTGTATTAGCTTTTTTCCTTTTTTTTTTTTTTGTCTTGAACTTTGAAGCTCTTAAGTATCTTCATTATGATCTCAGCGATCAACTTATGTCATTTGCTTAAGATTTTTCACAATTACCAAACTATGTTTTGAATAGAAATGACTGATATGAATTGTTGTCAATCGTAATTTAAGTTCTAATGACACAATTTTAGAGTTTTGGAACGGGAGAACATGTGTGCATACCTTCGTAGGGCATACATCTTTGTTTTCTTTCATTTTTACTTGACCATTTCTTTAGCGTATATTTTAGTGCATATGATAGTTTCTAGTTGAAATGATTATGATTTATATTTTTTCTTAATAATTGTTTGTTTGTGTGTGGGGAGGAGGGGGTTGATAGAAATATGGTTTGACCTTTCCTATAACTAGTAGGTCATTATGTAAGGTATATGACTCTTCATTTGCCACTTACTTCCTTATAATTTTTTATTCCTTAAATTTTTATGTCATTTAAATGTTGTGTCACGAGGTTAGATATTCCCTATTGATTGCAGTACATTAAGACAGTAGAGGAGAGACCAACATGTCAAACTTTGGGGGGCTTACAAGGCAGTAATCTACTAGTTATGAAGTTATCTTCACACGAGCTTTTTACAAGTTAACATTATTTTACTTGATTTGAGGTTATGGCTGTGTAAACTTTTTCCTTATTTTTCTCTTTTTGTTTTGAACCTTGAAGTTGTTAAGTATTTTTTCAACAATCTCTCAACGTCAACTTTAGTGCTTGTCAAGAGATTTCTTACAGTTATCAAATTATACTTTGGATAGGAATGATTGATGTGGATTGTTGTCAATTATAATCCAAGTTCCAGTGACTTAACTTTTGAGCTTCAGAAAGGGAGGATGTGTGCCTTCATTCGTAGGGAATACAAATTCGTTTTTTTGCATGATTACGTGACTTTTTTTTGCATATATTTTACTGCATACAATAGTTTCTTTTTAAAATGTTATGATTTATATTTTTCCTTAGTAGTTATTTATGAAGAGCGATGGAAATATGGTTTGGTCTTTCCTATAATTGGTCTATTGGTCATCATTTAAGATATGTGATTCCTATGTTGTCATTTCATTCCTTATAATTTTTTGTTCTTTAAAATTTTCATGTCATTTAACTGTTGTGTAACAAGGTTAAATATTTCTTATTGATTGCAAATTTGCAATACATTAAGACAATGGAGGAGAGGCCAACTTGTTGAACTTTGGGAGAGGCTTACAAGATAGAAATCTAAACAGTTATAAAGTTACTCTTAGGCGAGCTTTTTACAGGTGAAGATTATTTTACATGATTTGAAATATGATTGTGTAAACTTTTTACTTACTTCTCTTCTCTTTTTTGTCTTGAACCTTGGAGTTTTTTAAGTATCTTCTCAATAATCCCTCGACGATCAATTTTAATACTTTGTTTAAGATTTTTTACAAGGATCAAATTATACTTTGGAGAGGAATAACTAATGTGGATTGCTGTCAATGATAATGCAAATTCTGGTGACTCAAATTTTGAGTTTAGAAAAGGGAGGACATTTGCATATATTTTACTGCATATGATAGTTTATGTTTAAAATGTTGTGATTTATATTTTTCCTTCGTAATTGTTTTTTTTTTTTTTGGGGGGTGATAGAAATATGGTTTGGTCTTTCCTATAATTGGTCTGTTGATCATCATTTAAGGTATGTGACTCCTATGTTGTCAATTCCTTCCTTACAATATTTTGTTTCTTAAAATTTTCATACCATATAACTATTGTGTAACGTGGTTAGATATTCCCTTTTGATTGCAGTATATTAAAACTAGTTATGAAGTTACTCTTAGGCAAGCTTTTTTATTGGTGAACATTATTTTGCTTGATTTGAGGTTTGATTGTGTAAGTTTTTTCCTTCTCGGCGATAGAAATATGGTTTGGCCTTTCCTATAATTGGTCTTTGGTCATCATTTAAGGTTTGTGACTCCTATGTCGTCAATTCCTCCTTACAATCTTTTGTTTCCTAAAATTTTCATGCCATTTAACTACTGTGTAACATGGTTTGATATTCCCTTTTAATTGTAGTACATTAAGACAATGAAGGTGATGCCAACTTGCTGAACTTTGGGAGAGGCTTACAAGGGAGCAATCTAAGTAGTTATGAAGTTTCTCTTAGGCGAGCTTTTTTACAAGTGAACATTATTTTGCTTGATTTGGGTATGATTGTCTAAACTTTTTTCTTGCTTCTCTTCTCTTTTTTGTCTTAAACCTTGAAGTTCTTAGTATTTTCGCTATGATCTCTCAACGATCAACTTAGGTGTTTTGCTTAAGATTTCATACAGTTATAAAACTACACTTTAGATAGGAAAAATTGATGTGGATTGTTGTCAATGATAATGCAAGTTCCAGTGATAAAATTTTAGAGCTTCGAAAAGGGAGGACATGTGTGCAAAACTTTTTAGGGTATACGGGTTCGTTTTCTTACTTGTCCACGTGATTATTTCTTTTACATATATTTTATTGCGTACGATAGTTTCTATTTAAAATACTTACGATTCATATTTTTCCTTAGTAATTGATTGTGGGAAGGGGATAGAAATATAGTTTGGTCTTTTTCTATAAATGGTCGACTTGTCATCATTTAAGGTATGTGACTCCTCTGTTGCTAATTACTTCCTTACAGTTTTTTGTTCTTTGAAATTTTTATGCTGTTTAACTGCTGTGTCACGAGGTTAGATATTTCCTATTCATTGCAGTATATTACGACAATGGAGGAGAGACCAACTTGTTTAATTTTGAAAGAGGCTTACAAGGCAGCAATCTAAGCAGTTATGATGTTACTCTTAAGCGAGTTTTTTACGGGTGAACATTATTTTGTTTGATTTGAGGTATGATTGTGTTAATTTTTTTCTTGTTCTTTTTGTCTTGAACCTTGAAGTTCTTAAGTATTTTCTTATTATCTCAAAGATCAACTAATGTCATTTGCTTAAGATTTTTTTCATTATCATATTATGCTTTGGGTAGAAATGACTAATGTGAATTGTTGTGAATCGTAATGCTAGTTCTAATGACACAATTTTAGAGTTTTGGAAAGGGAGCACATGTGTGCATATCTTCGTAGGGCATACAGATTTGTTTTCTTTCATGTTTACGTGACCATTTCTTTAGCATATTTTTTAGTGCATATGATAGTTTCTATTTAAAAATGATTATGATTTATATTTTTCCTAAGTAATTGTTTGTGTGTTTTGTGTGTGTTGGGGGGTGGGGGAGGGGGGAAGGGGGTTGATCTAAATATGGTTTGACGTTCCCTATAAACAGTAAGGTTATCATTTAAGGTATATGACTCCTTTGTTGTCAATTACTTTCTTTCAATTTTTTGTTCCTTAAAATTTTCGTGCCATTTAGTTGTTGTCACGAAGTTAGATATTTCCTATTGATTGCAGTACATTAAGACGGTGGAGGAGAGACCAACATGTTGAACTTTGGGAGGCTTACAAGGTAATAATCTACCACATATGAAGTTTCCTTCACCTGAGCTTTTTGCAAATGAACATTATTTTGCTTAATTTTGGGTATGATTTATGTGAACTTTTTCCTTACTTTTCTTCTCTTATTTGTCTTGAACCTTGAAGTTGTTAAGTATCTTCCTAATAATCTCTCAACGATCAACTTTTGTGTTTTTCTTAAGATTTCTTACAGTTATAAACTATATTTTGGATTGGAATGACTGATGTGGATTGTTGTCAATGATAATGCAAGTTCTGGTGACTCACTTTTGAGATTTCGAAAGGGAGGACGTGTGCATGCATTCATAGGGAATACAAGTTTGTTTTCTTGCATGTCTACGCGACTTTTTTTTTCATATAGTTTTGTGCATACGATAGTTTCTATTTAAAATGTTATGATTTATATTTTTCCTTACTAATTCTTAGTGGGGGGGCAATAGAAATATGGTTTGGTCTTTCCTATAATTGGTCTATAAGTCATCATTTAAGGTATGTGACTCCTATGTTTTAAATTCCTTCTTTACAATTTTTTGTTCCTTAAAATTTTTATACCATTTTAACTGTTGTGTAACAAAGTTAGATATTCCGTGTTGATTGCAGTACTTGTTGAACTTTGGAGGAGGCCACCTTGTTGAACTTTGGGTGAGGCTTACAAGGCAACAATTTAAGCAATTATGAAGTTACTCTTAGCAAGCTATTTACTGGTAAACATTATTTTGGTTAATTTGAGATATGGTTGTGTAAGCTTTTTTCGTACTTCTATTCTCTTTTTTGTCTTGAACCTTAAAGTTCTTAAGTATCTTCCCTATTATCTCTCAACGATCAACTTAAGTGCTTTGCTTAAGATTTCTTACAATTAACAAACTATCTTTAGATAGGAATGATTGATGTGAATTGTTGTCAATGATAATACAAGTTCCAATGACAATTTTGGAGCATTGAAAAGGGAGGACATGTGTGCATACTCTCGTAGGATATACAGGTTCGTTTTCTTGCTTGTCTACTTGACTATTTCCTTTACATATATTTTATTACATATGATAGTTTTTATTTAAAATAATTACGATTTATATTTTCTTTAGTAATTGTTTATAGGGAGGGGGGTTGAGGAGATAGAAATATAGTTTGGTCTTTCCTATAATTGGTCAACTTGTCATCATTTCAAGTATGTGACTCCTCTATTGCCAATTACTTCCTTATAGTTTTTTGTTCCTTAAAATTTTTATGTCGTTTAACTTCTTTGTTACGAGGTTAGATATTCTCTATTGATTACAGTACATTAAGATAGTGGAGAAGATACCAACTTGTTGAACTTTGGCAGACTTATAAGGCAATAATCTAAGTAGTGATGAAGTTATTTTTAGGCGAGCTTTTTACAATTGAACATTATTTTGCAGGATTTTAGGTATGATTGTGTTAGCTTTTTTCTTCTCTTTTGTGTCTTGAACCTCGAAGTTCTTAGTATCTTCCCTATGATCTAAACGATCAACTTATGTCTTTTGCTTAAGATTTCTCACAACTATCAAACTATGCTTTGGATAGAAATGACTGATGTGAATTGTTGTCAATAGCAATGCAAGCTCTAATGACATAACTTTAGAGTTTTGGAAAAGGAGCACATGTGTGCATGCCTTCGGAGGACATGCAGGTTTATTTTCTTTCAATGTCTACGTGACCATTTCTTTAGCATATATTTTAGTGCATATGATAGTTTCTTTTTTAAATGCTTACGATTTATATTTTTCCGTAGTAAGTTTTATTTGTGTTTGTGGGTTTTTTTTTGGGGGTGGGGGTGAGGGGAGAGGTTTGATAGAAATATGGTTTTGTCTTTCTTGTAACCAATAAGTTATCTTTTAAGGTATATAACTGCTGATACCAATTACTTCCTTACAATTTTTCTTTTCCTTAAAATTTTCATGTCATTTAATTGTTGTGTCACGAGGTTAAATATTCCCTATTGATTACAGTGTATTAAGACGGTGGAGCAGAGATCAACATGTCAAACTTTAGGAGACTTATAAGGCAGTAATCTATCAATTATGAAGTTACCTTCAGGCGAGTTTTTTGCAGATAAACATTATTTTGCTTGATTTGAGGTATATTTGTGTAAGCTTTTTCCTTATCTTTTTTGTCTTGAACGTTAACGTTTTTTAGTATCTTTCTTGTGATTTGAATGATCTTTCCTATAATTGGTCTATTGGCCATCATTTAAGGTATTACTCCTCTATTGCCTTACAATTTTTTGTTCCTTAAAATTTTCATGTCATTTAGCTGCTATGTCAGGAGGTTACATATTCCCTGTTGATTGAAGTACATCAAGATGATGGAAGAGAGATCAACATATCGAACTTTGGGAGGATTACAAGGCAGTAATCTAAGCCGTTATGAAGTTTTCTTGCATGTCTACGTAACTATTTGTTTTGCATATATTTTAGTGCATATGATAGTTTCTATGTAAAATGCTTATGATTTATATTTTTTCTTAGATGTTGAGTGCAATACCTTAAAAATGGTGGAGAAAAGGCCAACCTATTGAAATTTGGGAGGCTCATGAAGCAGCAATTCAAGCGGTTGCTTGTGAAAGGTGTAGATTTTTCTTTGGGTATTGTATGATATTGATTTTGTGGTTTGATTTTGTTAGCGTTTTGTTTTATTCTCTTCTCGTGAAGTTCTTAATTATCATCCCCGATCTCCATACTTTGCTTAAGATTTCTTGCAGTTATCGAACTATGAAGACTGATGTTGAAACTTGAAGATCTTACACCATGTTGCTTTGGATACGCATGAACAATGACGGTTTTTGTTTGTAGTAATTCAGGTTTAAGTGACACAACTCTACACATACTTTTGAAGAGCATACAGGTCGGCTTCTTGTATGTCTACATATGACTATTTCTTTTGAATATCTTTGAGTTGATGTTCTAGTTTTTATTTTTAAATATTAATAATGTGTTATTCTTAATAATTGTGGTGGTGGTTTGAAAATTTTAATTGGTAGTAAAAACTTGATTTAATTATCATATTTTAGATGATTTTTAAGTTTGCAACTTATGAAAAAAGGGCACACACTAGTTTTCAAACCCTAATTGACTTGGGCACTGAAATGGACGTGTCTTGGTGGCGTCTTGCACCACGGACACCCCATGAATTCAAAGCTAGGCGATGTAACTAAGGTGTTTGACAAAAGTCCAGACTCTATGCCCTAAGCTCTCGTTGTTATGTTTCCCCGGTTCAGGAGATGTCCGCTCAAGTCACTTTGGAAAATCTCCATAAAGCATATATAAAGGGTAGAGATAGTTGAGGGGCACCAATGGTCTAGCTAGCGTTGTTCCTCCAAGCCTTGGCACCGTTGGACAAAACATAAGTGTCTGTGTTTCTTTGGTGTATGAGTGTTTCTTTGCAATATTAGTGTATGCGTGTATTTTTTTTGATGTATTAGTGTGTATGAACAAAGCATAAGTTTTGGGATTTTTTTTTCTTGGTATATTAGTGTGTTAGTTTGTGTTTCTATAATAGGGTGTGTTATTGTGTTTATTTGTTTGGTGCAGGAGTATGTGTTTTTTTGGTATATTAGTATGTATTAGCACGGTGTGTGGATGTGTTTGTAGATATTGATTAGTCGGTGTGTGTGTTTCTTTTGGTGTATTAAAGTGTGTGTTTTTTAGTGCATTAGTGTGTGTGTGTGCGCATTTGTGTTCGTGTAATAACGTGTTATTGTATACTAGTGCCCCGGATTTTGGTGGATTAGCTTGTGTTAGCACTACATGAGATGGAATGTATGCATTTTTGTTAATATGTGTATGTGTTTAGGTGCATCAATGTGTGTTTTTGTTGGTGAAGTAGTGTGTGTTGAATGTTTGTATGTTTTGGATGGTGTATTAGTTGGCGTGTGTGATTTGGGATGGTGTATTAGTGTGTGTGTGTGTGTTTTGTTTGTGTTTGTGTAATAGTGTTTGTGTGTTTTGATGTGTTTGTGTTTATGTTTTTTGATGCATTGTGTGTGTTTTTTGGTGTATTAGTGTTTGTTAAAATAACGTGTGGTTTGTATGTACTAGTGTGTGTTTTAGTGATGGTGTGCGCACACGTGTGTTTGTGTAATAGTATGTGTATGTGTGTGCATGTTTTTGGTGAGTTAGTGTGCATATTTTTTGGTGTATTATTGTGTGTTTTTTGATTTAAGGGGATGTGTGTTTTCATGAGCGTATGTGTATTCTTTTAATCAATATGTTTTTGTGTGCATTTTTATTTGTACAATGTGCATTTATTTTTATCAATTTTTTTTTTGTTTAGGTTTTTATGTTTGTTGCGTGTGGTTGTTGGGGTGTATGTTTTTATGATACTCTGCCTATATCTTTCTTATCTTGAGTGTTTTGATGTGTATAACGTGTGTGTGTGTGGTTATTACTTTATTTTTTTTATGTCATCGTAGTATGTGTCGGTGTGTATGTACCTCCTTATGTGTTTGTGGTTGTATTTTTATTATGTGTATCTTTGTTGCTATATGATTATTTTAATGTTTTTAACTCTTTGTTTACATGTTTTCGGATTGATCCCATTTTTTGTGACCCCATTGTAACAATTTTTTAGTTTTGCCTGATGCAGGAAGGCCACACAAGGGCTTTTCAAACCCTTGACTTCTAGAAGTGGATGCCTTGGTACCTTTGTTTAAGAATTCTTGAATGCAATTGATTGATTTTTAAAAGTTGGTATGTTTTTTAAATGTGGGTTCAGTTAGATCATCTATTAGATTGTTTTGTCAAAAAGTGAGTTTCTTATATTTGGTCAAAGATTGATGAAAAACTTACCAATCTCAAAAATGAGCTAGCTATGAAGACTAAGTACCGCAATCGAGGTTAGTAAGGAGCGTTTATGTGTTGATTGTCCATACGTACATAAATATATATGCACTTACTTACAAATTAGGTACCCAACCTTTAGGCGAGCTTGTTACAAATGAAACCTTATTTTGCAAAAAAAAAACCTTTTTTCTTAATTCTCTTCTCTTTTTTGTGTTGGACCTCGAAGTTCTTAAGTATTTTCCTCAATGATCAACTTAAATCCTTTGCTTAAAATTTCTTGTAGTTATCAAACAATGCTTTAGATAAGAATAACGGACATGCATTCTTGTCAGTAGTACTACAAGTTTCAGTAACAATTTTAGAAAGGGTGGACATGTGTGCATACCTTCATAGGGCATGCGGGTTCGTTTTATTGCATGTTTACGTGACTTTCTTTTGCATATATTTTAGTGCATATGTTAGTTTCTTTTAAATTGCCTATGATATATATTTTTCCTTAGTAATAGTTTCTTTTAAATTGCCTATGATATATATTTTTCCTTAGTATAGTTTCTTTTTGTATGATATATTTTCCTTAGTAATTGTTTGTTGGGGTTGAGGTTAGGGTTTTAGGGGGGGGGGGGAGGTGGAGGTTGATAGAAATATGATTTGGTCTTTTTTATAATTGGTCTACTAGTGATCATTTAAGATAACTCTTCTGTTGTCAATTACGTCCTTACAATTTTTTGTTCTTTGAGGTATGTGACTCCTATGTTATCAATTCCTTCCTTACAAATTTTTGTTCCTTGAAATTTTCATGCTATTTAACTGTTGTCTAACGTGATTAGATATTCTCTATTGATTGAAGTATATTAAGACAATGGAGGAGAGACCAACTTGTTAAACTTTGGGAGAGGCTTACAAGGCAGCATTCTAAGCAGTTACGAAGTTACTCTTAGGCGAGTTTTTTACCGGTAAACATTATTTTGTTTAATTTGAGGTATGATTGTGTAAACTTTTTAATTACTTTTTTTCTCTTTTTTGTCTTGAACTTTGAAGTTCTCAAGTATCTTGCCAATGATCTATCAAACTATACTTTAGATGAGAATGATTGATGTGGATTGTTGTCAATGATAATGCAAGTTCCTGTGACAATTTTAAAACTTTGGAAAGGGAGGACATGTGTGCATACCTTCGTAGGGCATACGGGTTCATTATTTTGCTTGTCTACGTGACTATTGCCTTTACATATATTTTACTGTGTACGATAGTTTTATTTAAAATACTTATGATTTATATTTTTCCTTAGTAATTGTTTATGGTCGGGGCCGGGGGTGGGGGGGTGGGGGAGGAGATAGAAATATGGTTTGATCTTTCCTTTAATTGGTCGACTTTGTCATCATTTATGGTATGTGACTTTTTTGTTGGCAATTACTTCCTTTCAGTTTTTTGTTCCTTAAAATTTTCATGTCGTTTAACTGTTGTGTCACGAGGTTAGATATACCCTATTGATTGCAGTATATTAAGACAGTGGAGATGACACCAACTTGTTGAACTTTGGGAGGCTTATAAGGTAGCAATCAAAACAGTGATGAAGTTGTCTCTAGGCAAACTTTTTTTACAGGTGAATATTATTTTGTTTGATTTGAGGTATGATTGAGTTATCTTTTTTCTTCTTTTTTTTTTGTCTTGAACCTTGAAGGTCTTAAGTATCTTCTCTATGATCTCAACAATCAACTTATGTAATTTGCTTAAGATGTCTCACAGTTATCAAATTATGCTTTGAATAGGAATGACTAATATGAATTGTTGTCAATCATAATGCAAATTCTAATGACACAACTTTAGGGTTTTGGAAAGGGAGAATATGTGTGCATACCTTCGTAAGACATACAGGTTTGTTTTCTTTCATTTTTATGTTACCATTTTTTTAGCATATATTTTAGTGCATATGATCGTTTTTCTTTAAATAATTTTGATTTATATTTTGCCTTAGTAATTGTTTGTTTGTGTGTGAGGGGGAGGGGGTTGATAGAAATATGGTTTGACCATTCCTATAACTAGTAGTTCATCATTTAAGATGTATGATTCCTCAGTTGCCAATTACTTCCTTACAATTTTTTGTTCATTTAACTATTGTGTCACAAAGTTAGTTATTCTCTATTGATTACAGTACATTAAGACAGCGGAGGAGAGACCAACATGTCTAACTTTGGGAGGCTTACAAGGTTACCTTCAGACGAGCTTTTTGTAACTGAAAATTATTTTACTTGATTTGAGGTATGATTGTACAAGTTTTTTCCTCAACTTTTTCTATCTGTTTGTCTTGAACCGTGAAATTTTTAAGTATCTTCCCAATAATCTCTCAACAATCAACTTTACTTTTTTGCTTAAGATTGCTTACAGTTATCAAACTATACTTTGGATATGAATGACTGATGTGGATTGTTGTTAATGATAATGTAAGTTCTAGTAACTCAACTTTTGAGCTTCTGAAAGGGTGGACGTGTGCATACATTCGTAGGGCATACAAGTTCGTTTTCTTACATGTCTACGTGACTTTCTTTTGTATATATTTTACTACATACGATAGTTACCATTTAAAATGTTATGATTTATATTTTTCCTTAGTAGTTGTTTGTGGAGGGCGATAGAAATATGGTTTGGTCTTTCCTATAAATGGTCTTTTGGTCATCATTTAAGGTATATGACTCCTATGTTATCAATTCTTTTTTTAGAATTTTTTTGTTTCTTAAAATTTTCATGCCATTGAACTATTGTGTAACGATTTTAGATATTCCCTATTGATTACAATACATTTAGACAATAGAGTAGAGGCTAACTTGTTGAACTTTGGGAGAGGCTTATAAGGCAGCAATCTAAACAATTATGAAATTAATCTTAGGCGAGCTTTTTACTGGTGATCGTTATTTTGTTTGATTTGAGGTATGATTCTGTAAATTTTTTTTGTACTTCTCTTTTTTGTCTTGAAACTTAAACTAATTAAGTATCTTCCCTATGATCTCTCAACGATCAACTTAAGTACTTTGCTTAAGATTTGTCTTAAAGTTATCAAACTATACTTTAGATATAAATGATTAATCTTATTGTTGTCAAATGATAATGCAAGTTACTAAAGTGACAATTTTAGAGCTTTGGTAAGGGGGGATATGTGTGCATACCTTCATAGGGCATACAGGTTTGTTTTCTTGTTTGTCTACGTGACTATTCCTTTACAGATATTTTATTGCGTATGTTTTTTTTTTTTTTTTAAAAACTTGCGAGGTCTTTATATTTTTCTTTAATAATTGTTGTTGTGTATAGTGAGGTTATGTGACCTTTTGTTGCCAATTAGTTCCTTACAGTTTTTGTTCCTTCAAATTTTCATGTAGTACATTTAGACATAGAGTGAGTAGACACCCAACTTGTTGAAACTTTGACAGGCTTACAAGGCAGCAATCTATGTAGTGATTAAGTTTACTTTTAGGCGAGTTTTTTACAAGTGAACATTATTTTGTTTGAATTAAGGTATGATTGTGTTAGCTTTTTCCTTTTTTTTTTGTTTCTTGAAACCTTGTAGTTCTTAAATATCTTTCTTATGATGTCAACAATCAACTTATATCCTTTGCTTAAGATTTTTAACAGTTATCAAAATATGCTTTTGGATAGGGAATAACTGATGTGTATTGTTGTCAATCGTAATTCAAGTTCTTATGACACACTTTAGAGTTTGGAAAAGGAGAACATGTGTGCATACCTTTGTAGGGCATACAAGTTTGTTTTTTTTCGTGTCTACGTGACCATTTCTTTAGCATATATTTAGTGCATATGATAGTTTATATTTAAAATGATTATGATTTATTTTTTCTTATTAATTGTTTGTTTGTCTATGTGTGGGGGATGGGTTTGATAGAAATATGGTTTGGCTTTTCCTATAACTAGTAGGTCATCATCTATAGTATATGATTCTCTGTTACCAATTACTCCCTATAATTTTTTGTTCTGTAAAATTTTCATGCCATTTAACTGTTGTGTTACGAGGTTAGATATTTTCTATTGATTGTAGTATATTAAA
>CAUOFW020002387.1:0-49949 GCA_963454935.2 Ilex paraguariensis
CTCAGTGAATATAGCCAACTCTTAGCTTTATCCTTCAAAGAAAAAGGAAAGAACTTAAGTTTCACAACATCATCAAGTGCAATTTGATTATGAAAAGTCGCAACTACTTCCTCAAACTCCCTAATGTGCACATATGGATTTTCATTTTCCAAGCCATGAAAATTAGGGAGTAACTGTATCATCCCTGTTTTAAAATCCAGTTGGCAAGTATTAGCTGGAAACATGATGCATGATGGTGTGGCTGTGCGTGTACGGTGGAGGTAATCATGAAGAGTTCTAATGGGTTGATTTTCGTGTTCACCCATTTTTTCGGGACTTGATGGATTTTCAAATAAAAGATTTATAAAATCTGATTCTAATTCTACCAAAGGCCTACTAGCAAATCTACCTAAGGTGTCCCTATATCTGTGCATGCGAAGCAATGGAATACTAAAAGAATAAAAATACTATAAAAAGAAAGAATAATAATAATAATAATAATAATGCAACAAACTAAAAGAAGGAATGAAGTTACCGCTTTTGCAGATTGTTGAAAAGAAAAACTATCTACCAATTCTTCTATCGTCTCCCCAGCAACGGCGTCAAATTTTGTTCACGCCCAAAGCATAACGTGGTAATTGTAGCACAACTTTAGGGTGTCGATTCCACAGAGAGACAAATTAAAAGAATAATAGAATGAACAAATAAACTAAAGAAGAATATTAAATGAATACTAGATAATAAAGATTAATTTTAAATGCAAATTAAAGTGAAACAAGTGACTAATGGAAAAAGTATTCAAATTTGACAAACACTAAAGCGTCGGGAATCCCTTGCACAAATCTAGTATTTTAATTATTCTTAATTCATTGAATAACTCAACTGAGAATTTAATTCCCAAAATTCCCACCGAAAGATATAGATTTATAAACCAAGATTAAACCCAACATAACCCTTTGAAAAATCATTCACCACTTTTAAAATACATAAATTATTATCACTATTGAGAAAATCCAACGACGACAATACACTCAAGAAAGCATTGTTGCAGTAAAGAATTAAATCAATATAGATAAATAATTGGTCCAAACATAATCAAAGAATTAATCCATTCAATAGAAAAAGCATGACTGAATCCATAAACAGAATAACTTCTATGATTATTTATAGAAGAAAATATCAACAATAAATTGAGAATGATAAAACAAAAGAGTTTTAGTACTTAAAAATCAACTACATAAATTAAAAATAAATAAAATATCATCTACTGTGCAAGTTCATCCCTAGCCTTACTTGGAAAATTAGTTACCCATAAATATGATGGACAACAAACATCTCCCAAAAAAATAGAACAAACCGGCGGCCATCGGCATTTTTTTCCTAATGTGAACTGCGTCCGCTCTCTGCCCAGCCACTGCCTTCTTTCTCCTTTTCTTTTCTTTTTGTTCCAGCCGCCACTCACAAGTAAAAAGAATTCCTGGCCGCCACACACAAAGGAAAAGAATAGGTTTTAAAGTCAAACTTCTTTTAAAAATTACATTTCATTCCTTTCTTTTTCTAGCCCTTTTGACTTTAGTGCCTCTTTATTCCAGCTTCTTTGTTTCAGCCCCAAAGCCCAACTTTTGCGAAATTTGAAGAAGATAAAGTCCAATAAAAATTTTAAGTGCCGGGCCCACGTGATAGCAACATCAATTTCAGTCTTTTTATTCCATGGACTACCATAAAAAAAACAAATATAAAAGCCCAATAATAAAGTTCCAAAAATATTAAACGTAAAGCCCAATTGTAAATTATTTCTCACTAACCAATAATGCAATATTTAAGATTTAAAATGTTATAAAATCATGCTCAATTATATCTCAGTGTGAATAGATATTAAATTCAATAATATAAATTATATCTAATTATTTATATTCATATTTCAGTAATTTAATCTAATAATAGGGTATTTAAAATGCATTTTCGCGCACTTATCACAACCCTAGAGAGCAAGAGAGAAGGAGAAACACAAGACTCAAAGGGATTCTCACGTTGGAACAGATCAAACATGCTAGGTTTACACACAAACTACGAAATTGAGGTAGGGGATTCTTCTCAAGTTCTTTCACTGAAACTTAGGATATAATTATGTATGATTTCAATCTTCTTGATAATTATATGATAGATATATATATGAGTTCTTGGTTTCTTTATCATTGGAACATAGTCTTGAACAAAATACAGGTTTGGGTTCATGGAATACATGTTCTTGAATTTCCAAAACTCTAGTTTTTCTAAAATACACGTTCTATTGAGAAATTCGTATGGATTCTTGATTTCTAAACTCCTATTATTGATTAAATCATTTTTTCATCTAATATTTGTTCTTGTTACAAGAAATTATGATTTTTGGCTAAACCCTAGAATTTAGATATCGAAATTGTGAATGTTTTCTTGAGATGTTCTCTCGCATATTTTAATTCCTTTAGTACTATAGTATATTGAGAATTGTGCACTTGTGATACTTGAATTGTTAATGAAAATTGTGATTGGTTAAGATTGTGGTTGTTGAGAATATTGTGGTTTCATCTCTTGTATGGTTTGTTGTGATGGACTTTAATTGCCTTCGAGCGCTGCCGTAGAGTGTTAGAGGTTAGTCTATCCCAGTGGGGGTGAGATGGTTGCCTGGCACTTGTAGTGAATTATTGTTTTTTAGAGCAACCACTATTGTTGATATAAGTGCGAGGTTGAGAGATGTTATATCTTTCCTGGGAAGGATTCGCCAATGCTGTGGGAGACGGTATATGCCCTTCCTAAAGTGGTTTGTGATTTGGCTCTGCGGGGAATGATTGAGATTATGTGGTTGTGGTGGGTGAATGAGGCAGAATCATTGTGTAGATTCCTGAGAAGCAACCAACATACATGACAATGGGATGAACTAACATACATGAGAATATGGAATGATGTCACTAAGATATTTATTGATTGCTTTAATTTCTTGCAAGTTTATTCCTGTCATTAATTTACTGTATTTCAAACACTTAAGATCATTACAACTATCATGGTTTTATTCTCAAAATCTATATATGCTATTTTTTTCAAAAGAGACTTGCCATCTTTTATTATTTTAAACCTTGTTGGGATTTGAGAGGAATTTTCTACGGGCTTTTGCTCACCCCCTACAACACACTTACAAATTTTGGCATAAAAGATGATGTCAATGTGGATGAGCAGATTGATTACGAGCCATTGGAGGATCAAGATGTGGATCCTACCTTAGAAGAATAGAGTTGTTTTATTTTTTGGTTTAGAGTTTGAGAGATTTTTATGAAACAATGTTTTAGCTAGTTTTTATTATTTCGCTACTAGATATTCTTGGTTTTGAATTGTAAGTTAGAGAAGTTTTAATAGTTGATTGGCTTTAGTATTTATTCTTTGTCAAAGGGATGAATGGATTATTATTTAATGGTTATTTTTAGTTGCTCTCATTGTTGGATGGCTTTTAAATAGTAATGCCTTCCAGGGTGAATTTTGTGGTGTTACAAGTTTGGTATCAGAGCCTAGGCTTTAGGTCTTACATGGAAGCTGTAGGTTATGGATTTTCACTTGAGATTTAGGATTATAATGAATGAAATTATAGAACTAAATATGATATCAGGCTTTAGGCTTTGGACTCCAGTATGAATTAGGGTTTCTTGCATATTAAGGAAACTAAACTGAACCTTACTATGCATAATGGACAACAAACAAGGACGACGAAGCTGTGGAGGTTTTGTGAACCCGTGACAACCACCTCCTCTGGATGCAATGAATGGTATCTACCAATGCCTACGGGAGTTGACCACTCTAGTACAAAATTAGAATGGAAACCACAACCAGAATGCGGAGGCACAACCACTGGCAGTGGGATAGGAAGATGCCCATGAAAATCGTAGGATGATAGTGTTGCGAGAATTCTTACGACAGTGCTCACCCACTTTTCACGGAAGCTCTAATCCAATGGAGGCAGGTAAGTGGATTAGGAGGGTGAGGAAAATGTGTGATAGCATGGGGATTGCTATTGATCTCCAGATGGGGATAGCGACCTATTTGTTTGAAGGAGAAGTGGATCATTGGTGGGATTCAGTGAAGTGAATGCATGTAATGGATACCATAACTTGGGAGATGTTTAATCAGATCTTCCAAGATACGTACTTCCTTGAGTTTGTGAAGGATAGGATGAGTGCGGACTTCTGGTTTGAAGCAGGGTAGCATGATAGTGACTGAATACGAAATAAAATTTGATGAGTTGTCTCGCTACGCAATTGAGTTTGTGGCCACTGATGCAAAGAGGGCTAAACACTTTGAACAAGGTTTGAGACCTTCCATCTATGAGAAACTAGTTGCACTTAAGATTCGAGAATACAAGGATCTAGTGGAACGGGTGAACTTGGTGGAGAAAGACATAGAGGAGGCTAGACGAAGACAAACTTTTGCTAAAGGAGGTCCTTTGAGAGCAGGTAGCAGCAGTGGAGTCATACAAAGGGCAGCTCTGTAGTGCTGACTTGATCAAGCTTTGGGGAAAAAGAATCAAGTAGTTTAAGGAGCTGGGGTTACTCAGAGTAGAGCAGGCACGGACCCGCGTCAATGCTTTGCATGTAGAGGTTTCGGGCACTTTAGAAATAACTGTCCATCGTTTCCACCAAATACCAATCAAGCAGTAGGACAACAAAATGTGAACAAGCCCCCATCTCAGAGGTAGCTACCACTGAAAAACCCTGGTGCAATTGTACCAATTGGTACCCCTCAACGCTGAGTGTTTGCAATGACTGAAACGGAGGATGATCTCGCCAATGTCGTGGTTGAAGGTATTATTTTACTGTATAATTCTTAGGCATGTATATTATTTTACCCTAGTGCCACTTAGTCATTTATATGCTTAGCATATGTTAAAACATTGGGATTGAAATGTGAAAATTTAGACAAGGAGTTGAATGTTGCCTTACCCACTAGTGAACAATTGGAAACCCTTAGGGTGTGTCGGGGTTGCATACATTGGATAGGGGAACAAGAGCTGAGGGTAGACTTGATAGTATTAGACATGCAAGGGTATGATGTAATCTTTGGAATGGACCTGTTGTCTACATACCATGCGGTGATGGACTGCTTCCTAAAAAGGGTAATGCTTCAATCACCAGGAGTAGTATTCAGCTTCACAAATGAGCGGAATGCTTTCCACCCTTTTCCCATGACAGGTAAACAATTTTTAAAGGCTTAGGCAAGAAGTAGTCAAACTTTCTTGCTAGCTTAATGAGAAAGAAATGAGTTAACTCTCCACGAGAGTTGATATCTATGGTGTCAGACTTTCCAGATGTATTTTCAGATGAGTTGCCTAGCTTACCACCTCGAAGAGAGATAGAGTTCACCATTGACTTGTATCTCGGAATAGAACCCATTTCCATTGCACCTTATCGGATGACACCTTTGGAGTTAAAGGAGCTAAGGAGGCAATTAGACCAGCAACTAGCAATTGGGTTTATTCGCTTAAGCACTTCACCTTGGGGAGCCTCGGTCCTCTTTGTGAAGAAGCATTATAAAACACTTTGGTTATGTACGGACTACCTAAGGTTGAACAGAGTGACAGTGAAGAATAAATACCAATTACCACAAATTGATGATTTATTCGATCAGTTGAAGGGTTCTAAGTATTACTCCAAGATTGATCTTCGCACAGGGCACCATCAACTGAGGATCAAGGAGGTGGATATTCCCAAGACAACCTTTTGTACCAGGTACGGTCATTTCGAATATATTGTAATGTCGTTCGGATTGACTAATTGACTTGATCCGAAATGTGTACACTCAAGTGCAGGCAATCAAGTTGTAGAAATAATCCGGTTAAGTCTAGAGTCGAATCCACAGGGAACTATGATTAGTGTTTAGAAGTAAGCAGTGATAGAGACCAAGTAACTGGAAGTCTTGAGAGTTTGAAGTTATGGGATTTTCTGGATAGAATATAAGATTATTTCCAATGGATCTTTTTCTAGAAAAAAATATAAGATAAATTAGCAAAGATAACAATCATTCTTTAGTTCGAAGATCATAACATGTAATTGATTATCCGTTTTATTATGTTTGTGCTTTATAACTTAATTAACTCCTGTGTCAACGGTAAGTTAATCGGAAGATAAAGATGGACTGTGAGAATTAAGCACATGATTCCAATGCCTTTCTAGAAGTTTACAAGAATTGTCTGTGTCGAGACTTAACCCATCTACAAATAAGCAAGTGTTTCTACAAGGCATTTAACCATGGCATTAATGGCCCATTCTTTGAATAAAGCGTAATAATGGTGGAGATTAAAAGGTTGTCATGAAAAGCTAGCCAGGGTGCTTGCCTTGAACCAATGGGTCTTTCTATGCAAGAGTCATCCATATCATAGAAGGAGCCCTTAGTAATTCAAAGTACCTTAGCTTTGCTAGATGCATTCAATCATCCAATTAGCAAGTGAAATATAAAGCATTAAAGCATAAAGGAATTGCACAAACATAACTTCTGGATAATCTTTACATATTCATCACCTCTTACTAAAGAGTGAATGAGGAACTACTCACTCTTCATGGCTTTGGTAAAGCTAGAAGATTGAATGATGCTCATCTCTCCAAGTATAGGAGCTATTAAGTGAAGCAAACTAAACAAAGAGCTTATCTTCAATGAAGAATAAGTGAATCACATTCCACCCTTCATGGCTTTGGTAATGCTCTAGAAAAGTGGAAGAGTTTCACTCTACTAAGTAAGAAGGATGCTTAAGCAATGGAAGTGAAATACATAAACAATAAAAGTAGAAGAAAGCTAGTTACTCCTAGATGGTGGTTTCCTCAACCAAAAAATGGAGGGTTTGCTTCCTCAACCAACAAGTGGAGGGTTGCTTCCTCAACCAAAAGATGTACGACAAGAAAATATAACAAACATCTATGATTAATGAAAATGAGTGGGAGTCAAAGCCTCTATACAAGCTCCTTACTAGTTCTTGGTATAGTCTAAGCCTACAAACCAAGCTCTAGCTTCCTATTTTACAAGAGAAAGAATTGCCTTCTTCAAGCTCCCAACATGGGAGTATTTATAAGCAAGGAAGGGGACGGGGGAAAACAAGAAGATAAGAGAGGATGAGTGAATAGTGTATACCGCCCATGAAACCAACTACTCTGTAGGCAGTCTATGGAGGACGTTTGAACATGAATCGACGTTCAAACGTTGTTTTCTGTTTTGCTTTAGGGGCTTTTGAACATTTTTTGACGTTCGAACGTGTCTTCTGGTCTTGCTTTAGGGGTGTTTGAACGAGAATCGACGTTCGAACGTTGTCTTCTGGTCTTGCTTTAGAGGCGTTTGAATGCCAGATGGGATGTGACCACATCACTCAAGTGGTCTTTGTCTTCTATGGAAACCCATTTCCACACTCCGTGTAGGGCTTGGAGTTTTGCACTCATCACTCTGGTCTTTCTTCAAGTCAGGTGAACGTTTAAACGGTAGTTGGCATTCGAATGTGGTAATCCAGTACTTCAGGGTCCTCCTTCTTGACTACAACACGTCAGGTCTCCTCATAGTTCAAATGGACATTCGAACATGAGTTGACGTTCAAACGTGGTTGCTTTGTCCCAACCTTCTCCAATTTTGTTCCCTAATGCACTGGTATCACACTTAAGTGAAATATTTGTTGTTCTTGAGCTTTCGTTAACTTTAGGTCCTGAAATGTTATCACTTAAACTCCATCAAAGCACAATTAGTCCTAAAAAGGCATAGGAAAATGCTAACTTTAAGCACTGATCACTAATGCTCCCGTGACCTCTATGGAGTTGATGCACAGAGTATTCTGACCATGCCTAGATTAGTTTGTTATTGTGTTTATTGATGACATATTAATCAATTCACGAACACAAGAGGAACATGAATACCATATTCGGGTAGTACTACAGACACTGAGAGAGCATAAGCTTTATCCTAAGATGAGTAAATGTGAGTTCTGGATAAAGGAAGTGAAATTTCTTGGTCATGTTGTGTTAGAACAGGGTGTAGCTGTTAACCCTACAAATATTGAAGCAGTGATGAAGTGGGAACCACTGAGGAATGTGACAGAAATACATGGTTTCCTGGGCTTGGCAAGCTATTACAGGAGGTTTGTGGAAGGATTCTCAAAGCTAGCTATGCCAATGACTCGCTTTAGAGAGAAAGGGGAAAGATTCTTGTGGACTCAATAGTGTGAACCAGCCTTTTGCACATTGAAGGAAAGGTTGACAACATCACTTGTCCTTATTATTCCAAGCAGTGGGGAAGGATACGATGTTTACACAAATGCTTCTTTACGAGACTTGGGATGTGTGCTAATGCAGGGAGATAAGTTAGTTGTGTATGGCTCGAGACAACTAAACATACATGAGTAGAACTATTCCACTCACGACTTGGAGCTTGCTGCTATGGTTTTTGCTCTTAAGTTATGGAAGTCTTACCTGTATGGAGAGAAGTTTCAAGTGTTTTCTTATCACAAAAGCCTTAAGTATATATTCACACAAAGAGACTTGAATATTTGGCAAAGAAGGTGGATTGAATATTTGGAGGATTATGATTTCACACACAATTACCATCTGAGGAAGGCTAATGTGATAGCAGATGTGCTTAGCAGAAAGTCTCGGGGTGAAATCAATGTACTTGTTGTTAAATGGTGGAAGATGATTGAAGCTTTGGAGGAATTTGACCTACTAGTGGATAAACAAAAGGATCAACCATGCTTATTTAATCTTGTAGCTCAACCAATTATTCGACAAAGGATTGTAGAGTTGTAATGATTAGATACAGATTTGGAAACTATTCGAGGTAGATTGGAGAAGGATGAGATTGTCGAGAACTGGTCTGTACATGATGATGAGTTACAGTTTCGTGGAAGACTATGTGTACCAAATAAGGGAAGAAGTGTTGAAGGAGAACCATCGTTCAAAATTCTCCATACATCCGGGTAGTACGAAGATGAATAGAGACATGAAGCGTCAATATTTGGGGAAAGGGATGAAACAAGATGTGGCTAAGTACATTGCAAAGTGCATAGTGTGTCAACCGATAAAGATTGAACATCAAAGACCGAGAGGTTTGCTACAACCCTTACCGATTTCGAAGTGGAAGTGGGACCATGTTACTATGGATTTTGTGTTAGGGTTACCCAGGAATGTCAAGGGTCATCATGTGATTTGCGTGGTGGTTGATCGATTGACAAAGATTGCCCACTTTATACCTATTAAGACCACAGATTACTTGGTAACCATGAGCCAGATATACATTTGGGAGATAGTGAGACTACATGGAGTACCATTGTCAATTGTGTCTGATCGAGATAGTCGCTTTGTAGCTAAATTATGGCAGAGCTTACAAAAGGCAATGGGAACAGAGTTACATTTCAATACAGCCTTTCATCCTCAGACAGATGGACAATCTGAGAGGGTGATCCAAATTGTGGAAGATATATTAAGGTCATGTGTCCTTGATCTTAAGGGGAGTTGGAGCAACCATCTTCCATTGGTAGAATTTGCCTATAACAATAGCTACCATGCAAGTATTGGAATGGCTCCTTATGAGGCATTGTATGGAAGATCATGTAGGTCCCCGACTTGTTGGTTAGAAGCTAGGGAGAGTAGTTTATTTGGACCAGAAATTATTCGGGAAACTACTGAGAAATTCAACTAATTAGGGAAAGACTACGCACGGATCAGAGTAGACAGAAAAGCTATGCAGATAGAGGAAGAAGACCCTTGGAATTCCAAGACGGGGACTATGTGTTTCTCAAGGTGTCACCCAAAAAGGGAGTGTTTAGATTTGGCAAGAAGGGGAAGTTTGCCCCAAGGTACAGTGGACCATTTGAGGTGATCAAAGTTATGGGTAATATAGCATACCAACTTAGGTTACCAGCCCAGTTTTCAGGGGTACATGACGTGTTCCATGTGTCAATGTTAATAAAATGCAAATCCGATACAACGCATGTTGTGGATTTGGAAGAAATTGAAATTCAAGCTGGAGTAACCTACGAAGAACAACCAGTGAATATTCTTGATACCAAGGAGAAGACGCTTCACAATCAAGTAATCCAACTAGTGAAGGTTTTGTGGCAACATCATGGGGGTGGAGGAAGCTACCTGGGAACCAGAGTTAGAGATGTGAAAGAAGTATCCTCATTTGTTCTTTAAACAAGGTAAGATTCGTGGACGAAACTTTCATTAAGGGGGTGGATTATAAACCCCCACATTTTTATATTAATATACTGATGTAATTATTTAATAATTCTTATATATGTAATGATGTAAGAATGAACCATATAGATTGTAACATAATGAACAAATAATTGGGAAACAAATTGATTGTGAAGTTTAAAGTTGCGAAGGTGTTTAAGCTTGGAAAAGGTGGTTAGGTAAGTTTTTAAACATTTTTAGGTCAAAATAAGATTTTCATTGAATCCGGAAGGTCGATAAACCATGGGAGAGGTAACATCGGGTGTATTAGAAGTTACAAAGTATTCTAGAGTTAAAACGTATTTTAGAAAGAATTCGGGTAAGAAGGAATTTGACACTACCTTAGAATTTTGGCCATAACGTTTTAATCCTAAATCCAATTGAGTGGATTTTTGGATAGTAAAAACTAGTCTTCAAGGGCTACAAAAGTGTATTCACGAAAATTACCTGAATCGACTTCTAAATAGGTGAAAACTGCTCTTGAAGTTAGGACAGAAAGTTGCCTCCGTCTAGACACTCCAAGAACCGTCTAAACGGTAATCCTTACCCAAAAAATTTATTTTTCATAAAAACAGTAAGTTTGAACCGTCTAGACGCTCAAGGACCATTCGGACGCTATCCAAAAAATGGCCCCGATCAGTTTTAGTGTTTTTCTCCATTTTTCACCCTATAAATACCATAAGGGCATCTATTTAGCTATTTTTCATAAGTTTTCAACCCTAGGCAACCCCAGAGAGCGAGAGAGAAGGAGAAACACAAGACTCAAATTGCCTTCGAGAGCCGCCGTAGAGTGTTAAAGGTAAGTCTATCCCAGTGGGAGTGAGATGGTTGCCTAACACTTGTAGTGTATTCTTGTTTGTAAGAGCAACCACTATTGTTCATGTAAGTTCAAGGCTGAGGGATGGTATACCTTTCCTGGGAAGGATTCGTCAATGCCGTGGGAGACGGTATACGCCCTTCCTAAAGTGGTTTGTGATATGGCCCTGTGAGGAATGATTGAGATTATGTGGTTGTGGTGGGTGAATGAGGCATAATCATTGTATAGATTCCTGAATAGCAACCAACATACATGACAATAGGGATGAACTAACATACATTAGAATATGGGAATGATGTTACTGAGATATTTATTGATTGCTTTAATTTCTTGCAAGTTTATTTTTGTAATTAATTTACTGTATTCCTTACACTTGAGATCATTACAACTATCATGGTTTTATTCTCAAAATCTATATATGCTATTTTTTCAAAAGAGACTTGTCATCTTTTATTTTTTAAACCTTATTGGGATTTTAGAGGAATTTCCTACGGGCTTTTGCTCACCCCTTACAACACACTTACAGATTTTGGCATAGAAGAGGTTGTCAATGTGGATGAGCAGGTTGATTACAAGCCATTGGAGGACCAAGATGTGGATCCTACCTTAGAAGAATAGAGTTGTTCTATTTTTTGGTTTAGAGTTTGAGAGATTTTTATGAAATAATATTTTAGCTAGTTTTTATTATTTCGCTGCTAAATATTCTTGGTTTTGAATTGTAAGTTGGAGAATTTTTAATGTTTGATTGACTTTAGTATTTATTCCTTGTCAAAGGGATGAATGGATTATTATTTATTGGTTATTTTTAGTTGCTCTCATGGTTGAATGGTTTGTAAATATTAATGTCTTCCAATGTGTATTTTGGGGTGTTACAGTACCCCATGCAACAAGACTATCTCTTGTATATATAACCCACATAATTCCTCTAGTTTGAAGGTCATCTGCATAACCAAAAAATGTGTCCACTTCGTAAGTCAGTCGACTATCACCTATACCATGTCGTGCCGATGCAAAGTCCTTGGTAAGTGGGTCACAAAATCTATAGTGACATGGTCCCACTCCCACTAGCAACCTCCAAAGGCTAGAACAACCTTGCTGGTCTCTAGTGCCCAACCTTGACCTACTAACATGTGAGGCATCTACTATTTAAATTAACTCCCCAAAATTCCCCTTAGACGACATTACTATTTAAATTCATTCACCTCATGAGAGCAACTAATAAGATCCAAAAATAAAGAAAAATTCATTGATCATCCATAATATCTATAACATCATCCAAAAGAATATGTCAAACCATGGCCATTAGATCCAAAAGAATATGCCAAACTATGACAATTATGCCTAAAAGAATATGCCAAACTATTATCTCATAGCAAAATAAGGAAATTATTAATAGGAACATTATCTCAAAATGAATCTCCTAGTCTAGAACATAAAAAGAACAATTTTATACATCCCTCTCGGGGTCCACACTTCCATCCAATTGATTCCCAAGCTACCTGCTCATCAACTTCGAGCTCTTCCTCTAAAGCGAAATCTGAAAATAAATATTGTTTGTAGGGGTGAGCACTAAGATCTATAGGAAAATTCCCCAAACTCGGACAAACTTTTGAAAACATATAAAACAAGTGGATCTCGTTTCACAAATATCATATATAACTTTTGAAAGAAAATAGAGACAGTTCATCCGATCTCAAGTTTACGCAATATCAATATATAGAATGAAGAAGTAAAAATCAGTTCGCAACAATAAGCCATTTCCAACAAGTTCTTGTAATAAACCATTTCCAACAATAAACAATAATCCACAATTTGTACCATTACCCACAATGTATATCATCCCCAATTGTATTTGTATCTCAAGTATGATGTATGAAATCGCATGAATAAACACAATGAGAATATCCTGACCCACACACACATATCCAATCCTCGCAAGGATACAAAACTTTAGGAAGGGTATATGCCGATGCATCGGCAATGACGAATTCAACCCAAGAATAGTATACTAACCCTCAACCTCGATACCACGTGAGCGAATAGTGGTTTGGTCTTCACAAGGCACCAACCCCACTACGAGTGGTAGGGAACCTTCAAACCCACACGAAGTAAGAAATGCATCTACCCCCTCTACGATACCTAGTCAACAGTTATCCATGTTCATCCAAACAACCACACAAGAGAAATAATACCAAACTAATTTCTCAAATCACAAGTAAATCAAAAACCCCCAATTCCATAGGCTTTCTTCCAACTGAGCAATTCAAGAAAAATATGCAAAGAGATCATCAAACATAAATTTTTATTGTTCAAACAAAGAAGTAGAGTTTTGAAATCAAGAATAAAGGAATGTCAAGAAGAAAAATTCATATTTCTCAAAAACTAGAGTTTTGGTATCAAGAAGAAGAATTTTAGGGCTATCAAACCATAACTTCCCTCAAAACAGGGTCAGATTTGCAAGAACATCAAGAAACAAGGATTCCATAACAAATATATGAGATTTAGAGCCAAACACATATGTATATACAAGCCCTAGCCTCAATGAACAAGAGTGAGAAGAAATCCCTACCTTGCTTGCTTAGCTTTTGTGTGAGAACTAGAAGATTTGATCTTTTCCAACTTGAATCAACACTATAATCTCTTGTTTTCCCCTTCTTTCTTCCTCTCTAAGCCTCTCTAGGGTTAGAAATGTTGAAATGAGGCTAATGGAGGTGTCCTTATGTATTTATAGGAGGCAAAATGGTCCCCGGTGAGCGAATCTGAAACTCAAAATTCGTAACTCACATTTGAACGTCATTTGGTGTTCGAATGTCAGTAGTGCAATTTCCTCCTTCACATTTGAACGTCATTTTGGTGTTCAAAAGTTGGTTTCTCCCAGTACTTCTACATTTTCATCAGAGCTATGCAGACACCAAAGTACTAGGACTTACTGTCGTTTGAACGTCTCTTTACGTTTGAACGTCCTCCTAGTTTTTGCTGAAACTTTCAGTGAAATTTTGATCTATTTAGAGGTCAATTTGAAACATTTTCTTGAAATAATCTTTTCTAGCTCTAAAATTTTATTATCTACTATCCAAATTTCAGCTCAAACGTTTATCAGGGTGAAAAGTTATGGTGCAGACACCAGAAAGTGTCCAAAATTCTAAATTCCCAAATTTTATCTAAAATGTGTTTGAACTCCAGAATACTTCCTAACTTCCAATTCATACCCTATTACCTCGCCTAACATTTTTATTTCTACTCTTACAATTCACATAGTTCATGCATACATCATCACATAAATTAATATTTCTAAAATAATTACATTGCTATATAAAGATAGGAATGTGAGGGCTTACACTACCACCCCTCTTAGATTGCATCAAAACACATCCAAGTCTGTTATTTGAGGCATAGATTGTGTCCCTCTGTCCCCTCTTTAGAATTACGAGAATAGAAGTTGAAGTAATCCTCCTCTTCTACTCCTGAAGTAATCCTTCTCTAGTCATAGTTTCAGCTAGTCATGAGAAGTCCTCAATGAACCTCTGATAAAGTCCTATCAATCCCAAGAAATTGTGTATCTTAAAGACTAACTTAGGCCTCTCCTAACTCATAACTTCCTCAACCTTTTTTGGGTCAATTGATGCATCCGTAACATGGCCCAAAAAACTTCACCTCCGTTAGTCAAAATTCACACTTGCTGAATTTGATGTACAATTGTAGTCTCTCAAGGTCTGAAGAATGATCCTTAAGTGATCGTTATGCTCATCCTTAGACTTGGAGTAGATCATAATATCATCAACCAAACTATGAGAAACTAATCCAAATAGGGTTGGAACACCTTATTCATAAGGCCCATCAATGTCGTCGGGGCATTCGTTAATCCGAATGGCATAACCGTGAACTCGAAATGTCTGTACCACATCCCAAATGTCATCTTAGGGCTATCAGCCTCTCTAATCCTCAATTGATGGTATCCCATGCACAAATCTATTTTGGAGTAGACCCGTGCCCCTCTCAGTTGGTTAAATAAGTCATCTATGCATGGCAAATGATACTTGTTCTTGATAGTGACCTGATTTAGTTACCGGTAGTCAATACGTAGCCTCAGGGTCCTATTCTTCTTCTTATTTAAAAACATCGGAGCACCTTAAGGTGAGGCACTCATGCTAATAAAGTCCATGTCTAAAAATTCTTACAACTAGACCTTGAGTTCTTGCAACTCTGTAGGTGTCATCCTATGCAGTGTCATAAAATACGGGATGCAATAGGTTATAACTCGATGGTGAAGTCTACGTCCTGATGTAGAGGCAATCCTGGTAACTCGTCTAGGAAAATATCTTTATATTCACAAACTACCTGAGGTAGACCCAACTCTTATCTCGCCTCGTCCTCAAATGTAAGGCTCGCAAGTCAATCTATCAACTGCTCATGCCAATAGGAGTCATACACAAATTGGGGTAAAGCATTGTGTTTTGTCCTTAAAATTTAAAGCAGACACCCTCTAGTGTATAAGCAGTGACCCTCTTTCGATCACAGTCAATAACGACTCGGTGTGCTACCAACCAATCCGCATCCCAAGGATAACGTCAAACTTTGACATGTCCATGACTCTAAGGTCCATAGTGAGTTGAACCCCCAATATATCTAACTCACACCCCTAATCTCAATACAAACCCTAGCTCCTAGGAGAGAACTCAGATGCAATGGCTCCTCTAAGGTCTCAACCTCTATGCCCAAATCTCTCACACATGACACAAAAATGAATAAGTACGATGCACCCGAATCAAATAACACCCTTTTCTATAAGTGAGAGAATAAGAATGTACCATAAATCACCCCTGGGTCCCAAAAATTCCTGCCTGTAAACCTTATCCTCAGCCTCGGCCTAAACCCTGGCCCATTTGGCTTGATTATGGAGTCCCCAAATGTGAAGTAGTAGGGGTCTGTACAAAACTTTGAAATTGGAACTAACTTCCTTGGCCCATGGTGGGATTGGGAGGAATGAAAAATGTATGTGGATACCCCACTGATGACTAACACTAACATGTATTTTAACTCTGAGATCCTTGCCTCTGAGGACAAGCCCGTTTCAAGTGGCCTAGCTATTGACACAAATAATATGTCCTTTGGCCTCCTTGGAATGTCCCCTTGAGGTTCTTCGCCCCTTGGAAAAATTGATTATGGCCTTGACCTTGATAGCTCGGACCCTGCCTCTGAGATCCTTGTGGGGTCGATGTCTTTTGCTTTTTCCCTAAACTAGAAGAAGAAGATTAACCCTTCTTTTTGCTATCTTTAGCACTGGCCACCCATATGCTCTTAGAGTCTTCGACTTGCTTCTCAATGGCCATGGCCATCTCGACAATTGATTATAAGTCCTATAGGCGGTGGCCCATAATCCTACCCAGATGGACAACTTCAAGCCAACCTCGAATCTCATCATTTTGGCCAAGTCAATGGCTACATAATCATCAGAAAAATGGGCTAGCTCAGTAAACTTAGTCACGTATTCCATCACTATCATAATCCCTTGTTTCAAATCTAAAAATTCTTAGGCTTTCACTTACCGGATAGCTGACGAGAAGTACTTGCCTATGAAAAGCTCACGAAACTCTTCCCATGTCATAGCCTCCAGATTCTTTGAGGCCTTTACCCAATTCCAACATAGATGGGCCTTTTCCTCAAGCTGGAATGTTGCTAGTCTTATCTTGGTGGCATCAGATGTGATCTCCATCGCCTCTAAAATATTGTCTACGTGTTGAAACCATTGGTCAGCCACCATCGAATCCGCCCCTCCCATAAAGTTTGGTGGTTTCCGTGCCTTGAATCTCTAGAGGTTGTTTGAGCCTGCTTGGCCCATCTTAGCACTGGCTTGTATAACGGTAGCAGCCACTGTGCCCATAGCCACCATAAAGGCTTGTTGATCAAAGGTCGGTGGTGGTGGTTGGTTGTTCCGTCCACGCCCTCGACCATTGCGATGCCCTCTTCCTCTACTTGCCATCTACACACACCTAAGCTAGAAATAGACCACTAACTTAGTATCCTAAACTTAGGAATTAAAGTTAAAAATTTGGGAATGTTTTTCCCTTTTGTCTCACCTCGTCTCACTAGTAGAAGGCATGCCACCCACCAATAGACACCCAAATCGTAAACTCTCCCATTATTCCTTTTTTCAACTCCAATGTTATGTTTTTCTAATCCAAATGTCTCATTTCCATACACATAGAAACATGGATATAATCACATATAACTCAATATGTAGCATTTAATTCAAATAACATGTAATTCGTAATGAATGCAATGGGTTAACCCAATCCACCCTCAAGTCCAAAGTAATCAGGAACCTATGCTCTGATACCAATCTATGACGCCCCTAAATATGGGGGTCCTTTCTCAACCCATTGATCACTCATTTACCCATAAAAGTACTCGCCAATGCCGTATAACCTGAAGCCATGTCATTACGTACCCTCACTAGGATCCTAACAAACATAGAATCCAAGTAGAGTCTCCTTTGCATGGAGTCACTACCCAGCACATAACATGTTCATGTATTAATTGTATGACCATTTGAAGGTCAAAACCCCATAAATTAGGACTTAATATTTAACCAATTACATCATTCAAATGAAAGAGCTCAAAATGTGAAGGCCTGACAAAGTTACATTCAAAATTTTTAGTTTTTGTGAAGAAGTACCGATACCTCGTGTACATGAAACCGATACATGAACCTTTTGTTTCTCAGGTACTAGTACCTATAAGCATTGGTAACGGTACCTGGATCCACTATCTTCGGAGCAGTAGTACTTGTGAGCATAGCTATCAGTACTTGAGCTCACTGTCCATCGAGGTACCAGTATCTAAGGCCTAAGTACTAGTACCTGAGCCCACTAGAATCTAGGTACTAGTACCTGTAAGCCTAGGTACCAGTACTTGAGTCATCTGATAGATTGGTACCAATACCTATGAACCTAGGTACCGGTACCTTAGCCTAGATCTTCCCCAATCCTTCCAATTTTTAATTCATCTTTATCAAATTCATACCATACTCGATATATTCATTCATTTACATGAAAACATTATCCATAGAGTTTCATTAGATACTCTATTACCAATATACAAGTTCAAAATAAATTTACATGATTGATTGAAAAAATGCAATTCAAAAGCCACATTCTGGCTGTCATCAACAAAGGCCCAAGTAAGGGCCATCCATCGACACTTGTCTAACACTTGAAATATGTTCTCATAAAGGGTGAGCTACACTCAATAGGGTATTTTATAAGGAGGCTATTCCCTAATCCAAATGAATATGAAATGTCACATACAAATATTTCATAAAAGAATGCTACTTATCGATGCCTTGTCATGAGATTAAACTTACACATGCAATGCAAACTCGAGCCTTCCATCGGCTCCCATAACACATGCAATGTAATGCGTATGCATCCAAGCATTCCAAACTCCTTCCATCGATGTTAAAAATCCAATGAAAATTTTATAAAATCTTGTGTCTTTCTTGGATAGGTAAATTCATGGTCGCACACTAATGGTCTCCCACACTGACACGACATTTGAGGTCTCACACCACCACTTCTGAGTATACCGACACACTTTTTTGGAATTTTACCTCCAATCAAGTGAGTGATCATAGTAACTGGGCCTTACACCCGAGGGAGAATGTAAAACCTGGGAAAATTTGTATTTTTATAAAAATGGTAATTAGTCATTACGGTACGAGTTAAAAATCTAAATTTTCAAAGAATTTGAATGACAAAATGACCTGACCAATAGATTTCGCTCTCAAATTTTAGTTACCCAATCAATTTTTGCTGAATTATGAGAGAATTGCATTTTTTTCGGATTACGATTCAATCAGATGACTAGTGACCCAAATAAACGCAATCGAGAATTAATTGTGAAATATGAAAAATAATTTAAAGTTAGTTCAAATAAAATATATTGAACATAACACGGAACAAGATTTAATTGATTCAAAGCAAAATTGGATTAGGAAAAAATGGGACATGTACCGCAACAAAAGCCAAGTATTAAAGAGTATAAATAGGGGAGAAAATCAGATTTTCTCCCCAGTTTACACCAATTTTTTAGGAGAGAGAAAGGAGGGTCTATTCAAGCTTCACTCTACGATCTAGGGCCAACTATTTGTCTAATCGATTCAGGTTAAGAACAAAAGTTGATCTACTCAAAGAGACCTACGTCTATGTACCAAAAATCGAGAATTTCCCAAAGTCTCAAGAACGGAATTTTTCGAAATCAAGATTTGAAGCTTGATTTGGGTTCTTGGGAGTTTCTACCACTTGTATTACTGATTCATGCATAAAGTTAACAATTTTTACTATGCCTTTTTCGGATTCATTGTACTTTGATGGAGTTTAAGTAATGACATTTCAGGTCCTAAAGTGAACAAAGGCTCAAGAATAATAAAAATCACACTTGAATGTAACTACAACACAATAGGGAACAAAATTGCAGAAGGTTGGAACAAAGCAAGAATGTTCGAACGCCAACCCACGTTCGAACGTCAACCCATATTCGAAGTTCCTCTGAAATCCAACCAAGACCAGCTGCTGAGACCTGGCGTGTTGCAGGGGAAGTACCTAACATTCAAACTCTGAGGGATTACTTAAATCCCACAAGGAATAGTGTCCCTTCTTGTTTTATCTTTCCTAAAGATTCACCCCTCTTTACGGTAAAGACGGGGACAGTTCAACTACTCCCTCAATTTCATGGACTCGAAACAGAAAACCCATATATGCATAAAAAAAATTTTGAGGAAGTATGTAGAACTTTTCAGGACAATTCTGAACTGACCAAGATGAAACTTTTCCCTTTTTCCTTAAGGGACAAAGCTAAACAATGGTTAAATTCTTTAAAAGCTCTTTCAATACTTGATTGATGGGCATTACAAAATGAATTTTTTTGAAATTTTTTTCCTCTACACCTCACTAATGCATTGAAAAGGTAAATCATGAATTTTTCGATCAAAGAAGGAGAAATCTTTTACCAAAGTTGGGAGAGATTCAAGGATCTACTCTTGTCTTGCCCACACCATGCTTTTGAGAATTGGACTTTGGTAGAATTTTTCTATGACTCCTTGCCCACTAGACTACGTCAGTTTGTTGAAATGATGGCTCAAGAAGAGTTTATGAGCAAGAGTCCAGAGGAGGCATTCAATATTTTCAATACCTTATCTGATATTTCTCAGATGTGGGACTCAGCCTCCCCTACCATTGTTGAAACCAAACCATCTACTTCCTAAGGGGGTAAGTATGTCTTGAAAGATGATGATGACCTAAGAACAAAAATGTCCACCCTCTCTCGAATGCTTGAAGCTTTAGAGATGAAAAAGGTTCATCAAGTTGATGTTAGCTCTCCCATAGAACAAGTGTGTGGGATTTGTGCGCTGACATGACACCCTATTGGGAGTGTCCTACAATTCCAGCATTCAAAAAGGTTTTATTGGAGCAAACAAATGTTGTCTCTAATTTCAACAAGCCTTACTCCAACCCATACTCTGAAACGTACAATCCAGGGTGGCGAAACCACCCAAAATTTAGTTGGAGAAACACACAACCAACTCCCATGAACCATCAACAAGGTTCACATCCACCACCTCAAGGACCTCCTGCATACCAACCACCACAAAAGGGGAGCCTAGAGGACACACTGAATTAGTTCATGCAAAGCCAAATGAACTACAACCATAGTTCTACTCAGGCTTTCACTGATTTTAAAACTCAAACCACTCAATCTTTCGAGGATCTTAAAAGCCACATATAAAAGCTGACCCAATCCATGACCACACATGAGAAGGGCAAGTTTCCAGCCCAACCAAAACCACCACAAGGCCAATTTCAGGTCGAAAATCCTTCAACCATGGAAAATTCACAAG
The DNA here is from genome assembly GCA_963454935.2 of Ilex paraguariensis. Lineage (NCBI taxonomy): Eukaryota > Viridiplantae > Streptophyta > Magnoliopsida > Aquifoliales > Aquifoliaceae > Ilex > Ilex paraguariensis. Next base: position 20,918 of record CAUOFW020002387.1, read on the forward strand.
GTCAAGCCCAAGTTGTCACTACACTAAGAAGTGGCAAGGTGATTGACAAGACTATCAAAGACATGCTACCTCCAGAGTCAAAGCCTAAGTCAATCCCAGTCAATCCACTAATTGAGACTGAAACAATTGAGCCTGAATATGATAAAGATGAGGAACTCAAGCCCATGATTGAACAAGAATCAGAGCCATCAAGGGAAGAAGAACCCTCGTGTTCTATTCCTGCTCCTTTTCCTCATAGACTCAAAACTGCACAAAAGTTGAATCATCAGCCAAAAATTTACGAGTTCTTCAAGCAAGTAAAAATCAACATCCCACTTCTGGATGCAATCAAATGGGTTCCATCTTATGCCAAGTTTCTGAAAGACTTGTGCACAGTCAAGAGAAGCCAAAATGTTTTTAAAAAAAGCCTTCTTGATAGAACATACCAGTGCCTTGCTTCAACACAAAACCCCTCCAAAATAAAAAGATCCAGGGTGTCCAAATGTGTTGTGTGTCATTGGAAATTTTAGAATCGAACAAACATTGCTAGACTTTGGAGCAAGTGCCAATTTGCTCCCATTCTCTATTTACCAGCAATTGAGTCTAGGAGAACTCAAACCCACAAGTGTCAGACTTCAATTGACAGACAAATTTGTAAAATTCCTAGGGGTATTGTTTAAGATGTACTTATCCAAGTGGATAACTTTGTATTCACTGTTGACTTCATCGTCCTAGATACTCAGCCAGCAAAACATTCAGAGAATCCAATTCCCGTTATTCTTGGTCGACCCTTCCTAGCAACTTCAAATGCACTAATCAATTTCAGGAATGGGGTCATGAAATTAACCTTTGAAAATATGACTCTTGAGCTGAATATTTTCAATGTTTCCAAACACCCAGGAGAGGACAAAGAAGAAAGAGAAATAAATTCCATTGAGTCTTTGGTCCAGGACCATCTGAACAACGCATTCTGTGAAAATTTCATTGAACTTTCTTTGTCAGAATCCATCACATCTGAAACAATAGATGATGATCCAAAGAATGCCCAACTCATGCTGTTATTACATGGGCCCCCAAATTCGAGGAACTTTCACCAACCAAAGAATGCCCAACTCATGCTGTTATTACATGGGCCCCCAAATTCGAGGAATTTTCACCAATTGGCACAAAGCCACTCTCATCAAGTGGCAAGCCACCAAAGCCTGAATTGAAACCTCTCCCATCTGACCTCAAATATGCATTCCTATGAGAGGATGAGTCATTCCCAGTGGTAATTTCATCTAAGCTCACAAACTTGCCAGAGTCTAAACTGATTGAAGTTCTTAAAAGCTACAAAAGCACCATTGGGTGGACCATCACTGATTTGAAAGGTATAAGCCCGTTAATCTATAATCATGTCATACCTTGAAGAGGACTCAAAACCCTTTCGTCAAATGCAGCGACGACTGAACCCTCACATGAAGGAAGTCATAAAGGCAAAGGTGCTAAAGCTCTTAGATGCAGGGATAATCTTCCCCATCTCCGATAACAAATGGGTTAGTCCAACCCAAGTTATGCCTAAAAAGTCTGGAGTCACAGTGGTAAAAAATAATGCAAATGATTTGGTACCAACTAGAGTCGTCACAGGATGGCGGATGTGTATTGACAACCTAAGACTCAATTTAGTGACTAAAAAGACCACTTCCCTCTTCCCTTTCTTGACCAAGTTCTAGAAAGAATTGTTGGCCATGAATTTTACTTTTTACTATATGGCTATTCAGGGTACAATCAAATTGAGATAGCACTCAATGATTAGGAGAAAACTACATTCACATGCCCCTTTGGCACCTTTGCATTCAAAAGGATGCCATTTGAGCTTTGTAATGGTCCTGCAACATTTCAAAGATGCATGTTAAGTCTATTTAGTGACATGGTCGAGAAATTTTTGAAAGTGTTCATGGATGACTTCTCTGTGTATGGTGACTCATTTGATTTGTGTCTGACCAACCTAAAAAAAGTGTTGATAAGATGTCAAGAAGCCAATCTGGTGCTTAATTGGGAAAAATGTCATTTTATGGTAACACAAGACATTGTCTTAGATCACATTGTGTCATCTAAGGGCATGAAAGTTGACAAGGCCAAAATAGATTAGATTGAGAATTTGCCTGCTCCTAAGACTGTAAAGGATGTCCGATCATTTCTGAGACATGTAGGGTTTTACAGGAGATTCATAAAAGATTTCAGTACCATAGCTAAACTCATGTGTCATCTCCTGAGTCAGGATGTAATCTTTGATTGGAGTGCAACGTGCCAAAAAGCATTTTAACAAGCTTAAAGGCATGTTAATTTCCACCCCAATAATGCAACCCCCTGACTGGACTTTATCCTTTGAGCTAATGTGTGATGCAAGTGACTATGTTGTAGGTGCTGTGCTGGGTCAACGAAAAGATAAGAAACCACATGTGATTTACTATGCAAGTAAAACTTTGAATGATGCTCAAATGAACTATTCGACAACTGAAAAAGAATTACTTGTCGTAGTCTTTGCTTTGGAAAAATTTTGTTCTTATCTTGTTGGTTCTTCTACTATTGTATTCACTGACCATGCAGCACTGAAATTTTTGCTCACAAAAAAGGATGCTAAATCAAGGCTCTTGCGATGGATACTTTTACTTCAAGAGTTTGACTTGGTCATTAAGGACAAAAAAGGTGTTGAGAATGTGGTGGCAGACCATCTGGCCAGGTTAACTTATGAATTTCATGAGGATGGAATTCCCATCAATTATGAACAACTGTTCATAATTCATGAGACCCCATGGTACATTGATATTGCTAATTTTCTTGCTATTGGAACACTCTATCCGTCCTTTTCCCCCACGGACAAAAAAAATTTTTTGAGAGAGGTTCGCAACTTCTTTTGGGAAGATTCGTAAGTATTTAAGTACTGTAAGGATCAAATCATAAGACATTGCATCCCCGCTCAGGAAAACAAACAGGTAATAGCATTTTGTCATTCTGAAGCATGTGGTGGTCATTTTTCATCTAGAAAAGCCACTGCAAAAATCCTACAGTGCGGATTTTACTGGCCCATACTTTTCAAAGATGTCCATGCTTTTTGTTTAACTTGCAATAGATGTCAAAGGTTGGGAAATATTTCAAGAAGAAACATGATGCCTCTAAACCCCATTCTGATAATTCAAATTTTTGACTGTTGGGGCATCAATTTTATGGGACCATTTCCCCCCTCCTTTGGCTATCTATACATTTTGGTAGCCGTAGACTATGTATCCAAATGGGTTGAGGCAATTCCATGTCAGAATAATGATCATCAAACGGTAATCAAGTTTTTAAAAGAAAATATTTTATCCCAATTTGGAATCCCAAAATCCATCATAAGTGATGGAGGTGCTCATTTTTGTAATCGACCTTTCTGAAATTTGATGAAAAAATACTTGATTTTTCACAAAATTGTAACTCCATACCATCCTCAAACTACTGGACAGGCTGAATTAGCTAATCGGGAGATCAAATTAATTTTAGAAAAAATGGTAAATCCAGACCGCAAAGATTGGTCGTCAAGACTAACTAATGCACTATGGGCATATCGTACTACTTTTAAAATAATTTTGGGCATGTCTCCTTACCGATTAGTCTATGGAAAACCTTGTCACCTACCTGTGGAATTGGAACATAAAGCATACTGGACTATTAAGGCAATGAACTTTGACATGGACAAAGGCGGACTAGCAAGAAAACTTTAGATTAACGAATTGGAGGAATTGAGAAATTAAGCATATGAAAATGCTAAGATTGCAAAATCCAGGATGAAAATTTTTCATGACAAGAACATAGTGCGAAAGTCTTTTGAAACTGATCAAAAAGTTCTACTTTTCAATTCAAGACTTCGCCTTTTTCCTGGTAAGTTGAAATCAAGATGGACTAAACCATACATTGCCAGACAAGTGTTTGAACATGGGGTAGTGGAAGTAGAGAACCCATCAAACAGTAATATTTTTACCGTCAATGGTCAGCGATTGAAACCCTTGGTGGAGGACTTTGTCAAAAACGTGGAGACCATTCTTTCAATGGATCCAGAACATCGTTTCGAGGAAAGTGCCTGTCAACACAAAAAGGGGTCGGGTCAGGGAAAACCCAATCCAACCTGAATCACACCACCGCCTTTATAAGACCCCTACCCCCTTTTCCTCTCTTTCCATGCACGTCTGTCCCTATCCCCTTTCTTTTTTCTCTTCTTCTTCTTCTTCTTTTTCTTCTTCTTCTTCTTCTTCGCTGTTCGTAACCTTCTGTAAAATGCGACACCACCCCAACAGCCTCATGACCATACTACCCGAAGACCCAGTCCTTTGTCTCATGATCTCTGTGTGTTTACTCTATTTGTACATGGCAATGCTTCTTTTGTCTGCATTCAGAATCAAGGGTTTTTATCCTAACCCATATCTGCAACGAGATGTTTGATTTGTGTATTTTGCTTGTAGGTCTCGGCTAATGAACAAGATCTCTACCATTCAACCTCAGCTCCAAATCTCACCATATCGATAAATTCAAAACATTGGGGACAATGTTCAATTTAGGTTAGGGGGAGAGAACTACAATTCAAATGTGCCTGTAGAAAATTTTTAAATTTATTTTGTTGTTGTTGCTGTTCTTGATCAGATTGTGCACCGTATTTTGAATACCATGTTTTGCATTTTGATGGTTATGTTTATGGATCATCTCTGATTGTCTTTGTGACTGACATACGTTAAAGAACCAGATAGTGAGTCTTAAAAGTATAGAAAGCATGGATGTTAAAAATTTTTGGTTCAGTTTGGGAGTTCTATGCACTTTTCCTTCTGATGTGCACACTGTGATCATGAGAAAAACAAGATTGGTAAGAAAGAATAAGATCCGAGAACAACAAGCGAAACCCCTATGCGGCCGAAGCACCTATGCTAAACGCCGTCGTGCCAAAAGACTTGGTGCCTGTAAATAGGGTGGTAGATACTTTCACGATAAGAGATATAATCAGTGTTCTTAACTAATTTTTGCTTGCGCACTCGATCGATTAGACTAGATAGTGAATGGGCAGAGTAAGGAATATCCTGACACGCCATCCTATTCGGTACTTTGCTTAATCGATTTGTGAGACAAGAAATTGGGAGAGTTACTGGTTGTTCAAATGGCATAGAGACAGATGAAGACTCGGATTAGAATAGTTGGGATGAAAGCCAAGGGTCCAAATTTTTGTAAAAAAGTGTAAAAATTCTTTGTGTTTTGTACAAACTCTTTTGATTGGAATGAAAACATGGGCCGAGTAAGGAATGTCCCAAAATGCCAACCTTGAGCGTGGGTAGGGATTTGTCCTGGGACGCCATGATTTTTTGGTTCAAACTTGATTGTTTTGCCCTCTTTTATTATTCATAATGTAGTGCAGAAAAATTTTGAAAATTTTTGAGTTTTGATTCCACGTTCGAACACCAAGTGACGTTCGAACGTCGCTTGCTTATAGTACTCAACCTCTGATGAAGTCTCTGATGGGAACAAAAAGTACTGAGAGCTCAGTCCATTCAAACGCCAATAACACGTTCGAATGAGATTAACGTTCGAATGCCAATAGCACGTTCGAACGACAGGAGCTTACAGTACTTTGATTTTTCACAGAACTCAAAAGTACTGCAAGCTCACCACGTTCGAACGTTATTCATGTTCGAACGATATTTTAAAATCCTTCATACTTGTTCGAACATAAACCACATTCAAACGTTCCTCCTCAGACTATAAATACTTGGATCGTCTTTCTCAGTTCAAAATTCCCAAAGAACTCCAAAATCCCCCAAACCCTAGGACCCCTTTTCACTCCCCAGCCCTCAATACTCCACTCATTCCTCATTTCCACCACAAATCAACTACCCAAAAGCTTTTCCACATCAAAAAGCCCAAATTTTTACCAAATAACCAAGACTTTCCTCACCCTCTCAAGCTCAAAACTGAGAAACACACCATGCCTAGGGTTAAGCTTCCTGCTAGGCGCACTTCACTAGTAAACCAAGAACCCAACTTCATAGAAGATTTCATTGAAGAAAGAGAAGGGAAGCAAAGAAAGAAGAGGTATGATCGAACCAGATTTCTCAGTGCTCTTAAAGCTGAGAGGTATGAAAATTTCTTTCAAAACCACGTTGTGGTTTGTGAACGAGATATTGTAATTACTGATTTTGTTGAGTTGTGTTTTTTGGAGGAAATGGAGAAAAGGGAGTGGGTGTGGTACTTGAGGAATGGCGGGGACGTCGTTGTTGACTTGTTACGGGAGTTCTACTCCAACGCCGAGATCATCAACGGTGCAATCTGAACATATGTATGAGGCACCCACATTGATGTAGATGAGACGTGTATTTGGGAGGTAAGGAAAGAGGTGTCTCGGGTACAAAACCCAACGTACCCACCAAAGAAGAATGTGGCGTTGAATGTGGTAGGAAAGGAATTGACGGGGCTGACTAATTTTTCATGGGGAGGGAGGAAATTTTTGAAACAAGGGGAGCTCACCAATAAGTACAAAATGCTAAATTTAATTGTGGTGTCCGACATAGCCCCCATAGGACGAAAAAAAGAGATTTTTCCAGAAATGGCACGCTTGCTCTATGCACTAGGGTGAGGGCATAGCATCGACCCCCCCTCGTTGATTTTAAGTGAAATGAAGAAGGGGTGTGATGCAAAGAGGAGTGCACTCCCATTTGACACACTTGTGACTGAGATATGCGTTGACAATGGGGTGAGGGTAAGGCCGGAAATGGAAATCCAAAAGCCAATGGGCCGCTAAACAAAGGGTCGTTCAAGAAAATCCTAGGGCATAGTGGCGCCCCGGTGGCTAGGCAAGAGATGCCCCCTCCTCAAGGAATTGATGAGGTCCAGAAGGAGTTGGATGCTGAAGAAGAGAGAGAGATGGAGATGGAGAGAGAGCAAGAGGCAGGACCCAGCATGACCACCCAGCGTTCTTTACGGGACATCATGCTTAGCATTGAAGCTAAGCAGGATGAGATCCTGAGGCTTTTGAGGAGTGGAGTTGGAGAACCTAGTGGAGCTAGTGGAGTTTGTGGAGATGGTAGATCTAGAGGAGAGGGAGATTGAGATTTTTATTTCTGTCCTTGATGATGGAGAGTTGAGTTGTGGTTGATGTTTATTTCTGTTCTTGATTGGGGGTTGTTTGTTGTTTCTTCTTTGAATAGTTTATGGGAAATTTCTGTACTGTTCTGGAGGGGTTTTCTCTTGATAATTCTTGTGGATGTTTATTTGTGATTATTGTGGATACTTGTACTTATAGAGGCTGTTTATTTCTTTTTAGAGTTGATTATGGATAGTTGAAGTTATGTTTTGAATGGATGAATTTCATCATTGACATTATTGTAGACACATTATCCTTAATGGAATGAATGATTCAGTTTATCACTTTTATTTGTTTAAAATGCATGTACAGGATTAGCACTCTAATTCTTGTTAATAACGAAATAGATGTGGATGTTAAGATTGCTTGTGAAAATAACTAATCAAATGATCGGTTTGACACCTCAACTTAACAACCAAGACGTAAAACCTCATTTTTTTTGGAACATCGATACTATCTCTATGATTTAATTGAAAAATTTACATCAGTATATGTTATTCTTGGGGTATTCGGTGATCAGACTCGAAAATAGAATCGCTATATAACTAACACTCCTCATAACACTCGACATAATCAGTGGAGATGACAAAGAAAACCATGGTGAGTCTTAGCTTTTACGGTGCTTTTTTAGAGTATATCAACAATTACTCAAAGTAAGCTCTTTCACTTCTGATCTCTTTCAATAATCTCATTAAACTTGCTTTGATTGATGCAACTAAAGTGATCTATTTTCATAAGCCACAGGGAACTTTTGCATACATAAATACATATGCACATACTTGAGAAAGGATCTTAGGCCACCTTTGGATTGATTTTGAGCCTTAGCTAATTCTTTTACAAAAGTATATCCCTAGTCAGCCATGCTTGAGCCTTAAATGAATGAGTTCTTTTACAAAAGCATACATTTACCATACCCGTGTAATGACCAAGCCACAAAAGCATACATTTACCATACCTTGCTATCTAATTTCTTGCACCCTCTTGCAAATCAATATGATACAGAAAGGCAAGAAAAATAGAAAAGAAAAAGGTGGCTACTGTTCAATAAAAGGAAAATCATCGAAGCCAGCCGAAAGAAAAAAAAAGATACTTTGAGACTAGGAATTGCCAAGAAAGTGAAAAATGGAAAAAATATAAGAAAGAAATCCCATTCACAGGAAAAATTTCGAGAAACAAGAAGGAGGTGTGTAACACTATGTCAAAAGATAGCCTTTGATCACCATTGACATTATTTCATTAGCCACTGACCTCTGGCCCCATTACAACCTACAAAAAGCCCTAGGTGATCTCAAGTGTGATGCATATGTGTATTGTCTATAACAAGTGGGGTGTGTTAACTAGAATTTCTTTATTTACATCAATATTCTTCCATGAGATTATGCCAACGTAAAGTGTGTTTTCCTCAAAACTTCACTCTTATACTAATTATGCATGAGATTTTTTCGACTGGCCATCTTCTGATCACATGCCCTTTTGAGAGATAAGTCATTAGAATTGGAGTGATTTGTTTTGCTGAGAGCATTCCGAGAAAGGTTTGTGAAATCAAAGCTATCTATGGAAGGTGGAAAAAGGGAAATGATTGTTATATACCAATTCTTGTTTCTAGAATGACCATCCTACTACTTAGAGAATTTCAAATGCTAATGTGACAGGTGCTAATTTTGCATAGAGTAATAAGTCACGATTGAGGGTTGAGTGTCCCAACAACCATGATGCTAATTCATTTTTTTAATCAGTAATCTTAAATACAAATTTTTTTGACTGAAGTTTGTGGGTAGCTTCACTTAAAACCCTCACGAGACAATACTCGTCCACTAGGGTAAACCTAGCGGTTCAACGACTTATTGCACAAGCTAAATGCAACCGGATGACCTACAAAAAAGGCATTAGGAATAGATTTACCTTTCATTGTTATTGTATTACTAGAGACTAGCAATATTTAGGTTGGGGGTGTGATTCGTGCATAAAGTTAACAATTTTTACTATGCCTTTCTAGACTAATTGTACTTTGATGGAGTTTAAGTAATGACATTTTAGGTCCTAAAGTGAACAAATAGTCAAGAACAACAAAAATCACACTTGAATGTAACACCAGCACAATAGGGAACAAAATTATAAAAGGTTGGAACAAAGCAAGAACGTTCGAACGTCTTCTGAAATCCTACCAAGGCCAGCAGCTGAGACCTGGCGTGTTACAATCAACAAAGAGAAAATGATGAGGTACTTGAGTACCACATTCGAACGACAACTCACATTCGAACATCCTCTGGAATCCTGAGAAGACTACACCACTGGAACCTAGCATGTTACAGTAAAGAAAGAAGAACCACAGAACAGAAGTACTTGAGTACAACGTTTGAATGCCACTCCACATTCGAACGTTGTCCTAAGGGACTGAGGACCAAGTTGCTGAGTGTAATGTCAAAGTTGTTCAAGACGTATGGAAGTGACCATCACAGAGACCACAGGCCACTTGAGTGGAAGGAATCAGACCCCATCTGGCATTCGAACGCCCTCAAAGAAAAGACGCAGACAACATTCGAACGGCATCTCACATTCAAACATCCTTAAAGAAAAGACAGACTTAACATTCAAATGCCAAAGCACGTCCGAACGTCCTCTGCAGACTGCCTGCAGAGTAGTTGGTTCCCATGGGTGACAAATACTATTCACTCATCCTCTCTTATCTCCTACCCCCTCCCCTTCCTTGCCTATAAATACTCCCATGTTGGGAGCTTAAAGGGTATTCTTCCTCTTGTAGAATAAAAGGGGAGCAATCCTTTTTCTTGTAAAGTAAGAGAGTATTTAGTAATCTAGTTCTTGAACATTTCATGTTTATGTTTTCATTTTGTATTTATATCAACCATGATGGAGGCTTAGACTCCCCTTATAATTGTACTTGTTTTTATCTACAAAGTATCAAGAGAGATAGTTCATCTTTTGGTTGTGGTGAAAACCCTCCAAAAGTAACTAGCTTTCTTCTACTTTTATTGTTCATGTATTTCACTTCCACTGCTTGAGCATCCTTCCTTCTTAGAAGAGTGAAACTCTTCCACTTTTCTAGAGCTTTACCAAATCTGTGAAGGGTGGAAAGTGATTCACTTATTCTTCATTGAAGATAAGCTCTTTGTTTAGTTTGCTTCACTTAGTAGCTCCTCTACTTAGAGGGATGAGTAGCATTCACTTTTCTAGCTTTGCCAAGGCTATGAAAAGTGAGTAGTTTCTCATTCACTCTTTAGTAAGAGGTGATGAATATGTAAAGATTATCCGAAAGCTATGTTTGTGCAACTCCGTCATGCTTTAATGCTTTATATTCCACCTGTTCATTGGATGATTGAATGCATCTAGCAAAGTTGAGGTACTTTGTATAACCAAGGGCTTCCTCTATGATACGAATGACTCCTGCATAGAAAGACTTGTTGGTTCAAGGAAAGCACCATGGCTAGCTCTTCATAACAACCATTCAATCCCCACCATTATTACGCTTTATTCAAAGAATGGACCCTTAATGCCATGGTTGGATGTCTTGTAGAAACACTTGCTTTTTTGTAGACGGGTTAAGTCTCGGCACAAACAATTCTTGTAAACTTCAAGAAAAGTATCGGCATCATGTGTTTAATTCTCACAATCCATCTTTATCTTCCAATTAACTTGTTGTTTACATGGGATTTAATTGAGTTATAAAGCACAAACACAATAAATCGGATAGTCTATTACATGTCTTGATCCTTAAGCTACAGGGTGATTGTTACATTTTGAGAATCTTATATTTTGTATAGAAAACTCTTCAAAAGAATCTTCTATTCTATTCAAGGAACCCCACCACTCCAAACTCTCAAAATTTCCAGTTACTTGGTCTCTATTATTGCTTACTTCAAAACACCAATCATAGTTCCCTGTGGATTCGACTCCGGACTTAACCGAATTATTACTACAACTTGACCGCCTGCACTTGGGTGTACACATTTTAGATCAAGTCAATTACACTTCAAGAGGTAGGGTTCTTCTCCTAGCTACGTTTATTTTCAACCTAGGGTTTGCCTATGAAATGGCTAGAAAAATTATAGAAAAAATTTTTTGTTTAAATATACTCATAGTGTAACTAGAGTACGAGAAATTTCATTAGAATGAATAAAACCAATTTTGCATGAATTGGATATTGTTGAAATTGCTTGTTTGGTGATTTCATGAGAATGTGATAAATTGGGCATGATTATGTGTGTACATGATTTTTTGTCTTTTAGGTGTTTGATAAAATGTCTATGATTGATCAAGTATGTTATTTGAATGAAATTCATATAACGTTCTTTGTGATGATGATTGGAATGTAATTATTTGCTTTATAATATAAGTTACATTGAGGATTTGGAAATGTTCTTGTTGTGCTCGTGAAATGTTGAACATGATGTTGTAATTAAAATTGAAAACTTAGTTGCATAATGATATGAAATGCAATGATTTATTACATTTTCATATGCACGTGAAGCATCACATTCATGGGCATTTGACATGAGTGTGGATATGTGTTCATGATTTTGATCAATCACCGTCCTTGGTGGGTTGATACATGGGCTCGGGAAAATTGGGCCAAGGCTAGACTGAGTCATATGGGTTGCATTGAAAATAAGGTCAAGGTTAGCAAGAAGGGCTAAATTGGCCCTGATTCGCAGTTTTTTTGTGATCGGATTAATATTATACACTCAAGTATAAGTGGTCGAATTGTAGTTTTCTTGGTTTTAAGTCCAAGTATCGATCCCACGAAGAGTGCATGTAATTAGGAAATAAAATAAAAATAGTAAAGATGTTTATCTTAGGTAGGACAGCATGTGATAGCTTGTGATGTGAGCTTAGATTGATAACTAGTTTAATTATATTGCAGATAGATTTAAACAATATTAAAAAGTATCCTTCAGTTCAAGGATCTCATATGCGTTATATTGGTTAAATACTGAAAATGCTACCTTACATCAATTAACTTCCATGTTACAGACAAGTCAACTGTTAGGTCTGATGTATATAAACCATAACACAACAACTTCTTAGGTTAGCTGGTTATAGATATGTCAATTGACTAATCCAAGCAAACCAGAAGGTCAAGCCATTCATGAGGAATACTTGAATTATTCAGTTGACTCTATCTGTGATACATATACCAGTTAAACATCTTCAGCATTCCGATGGAGGATAAACCATACCGATAGGAATGTCGTGGTCGTTAGACTGATAATATTATCATTTATACTAGTTAAACAATATAAGTAATCCAAAAGGACAAGCTATTCATGAGGATCACTAAGGTCATTAGTCTGATAGTTATATATATAGTAATTAAATAACCCTGATAATCCAGATGGACAAGCCATTCATGAGGATCATTTAGGTTTTGTACCATACATCAGTTAAAATCCTCAGCGTTCCGGTGGATGATAAACTATACCTATAGGAATGCCGTGGTTGTTTAACCGGCAGGTTGATGATGCACTAATGACATAATTCCAGGCACAGTACCAAAATTATGTACATCACTACATCATGCATGAAGTATTTAATATATAAATGTATAAAACATCAGCATCTCCAGAATTTAACTAGTATTATACATATATTTACCTCTCACTGGTGGATATAAATAACTACTCACGCCCCATTGCTACAGACAAGTAAGGAGTGCAGACAGTTTTCATTACAACAGAAATTAAAATATAAACCCTAAAATGTCTTTCACAAGGAACAACTAAAACACAATCACCTTTATTACCAGTTATGACAAAAAAGTGATGGTAGTTCAACTATTTGAATAGAAAGATACAAAGGAAATGTATAAGTACAAAGTTTGGACTGAAGCTGCATGGCTATTTATAGAGGAGAATAGAGGAGGATGCTGATGAGCCCCCAAAGGGGACCGTCTGGACGGTGGAGCCTTGCTGGATTTTCCCACTTGCATTATGCTGACTCTTCATGTGTGGTAATTACACTTTAGCCTTTGTAGTTACATGCTTTTATGCATTGCTCCTTGTATTCTCCGGTAATTTAGCATTTAACCCTAAAAATTTTAAACATAATACACATAAAACCCTAATTACGCACAAACCCTAATTGACTCTAATTAATAGTTTTTAGTTATTTTATCACACTAATTCAACTTTATTAACTATTCTAATTTATGTATTAATTATGGTTAATCACACTCCCCAACTTAAACTTTACTAGTCCCTAGTAGAATAAAAACTATTAACAAAATATAATAAAATACAAACAGAGGTAAAATCATTTCGTAGATTTTTCATGATTGCATTTACCAGATACAACAAGCCTTTAAACCCCTAGGTGATTCCTAGTAGACGAGTTTTGTCTCATAAAGGTTTCTAGTGAAGCTACCTACAAACTTCAGTAATTAGGAATTCATAATTCATATTTTTCAGGATGGACGGTAAGCGTGGACGTGGACGAGGTCGTGGTGGCCAAGCAAACCCACCACCTCCAGATGCCATAAACGGCATATACTAATGTTTAATAGAGCTTAACACTTTGGTGTAACACCAAAACAAGAATAACAACCACAACGGTGGGGTTCATCCATTAGTTCAAGTCCCGAGAAACGGGAAAGAAAATTGAAGGATGGTAATTCTTTGAGAGTTCTTTCGATAGCACCCACCTACTTTCCAAGGGAGCTCTAACCCCTTGGATGCGGGTAAATGGATCCATCGGATAAAGAAGATGTGTGACGATATGGGGGTTACCGAGGATCTTCGGGTCGTCTTGACAACATATCTATTTGAGGGGGAGGCTGACCATTGGTGGGATTCAGTAAAGAGAAGAGGGAATGCCGATGCACTCACTTGGGAGGAGTTCGACCAAATCTTGCAAGACAAGTACTTTCCTGAATCAGACAGGGACAGGATGAGTGCAGACTTTCACGCTCTACGACAGGGGAGCATGACAGTAACAGAGTATGAGAGGAGGTTGGACGAGCTATCCCGCTATGCCATAGAGTTCATATCCATAGAGGCTAGGAGGGCCAAATGCTTTGAGCAAGGATTGAGGTCTGCCATCAGGGAGAAGCTTGTGGCTCTCAAGATCTGGGACTATGGGGATCTTGTTGATAGAGCTGTACTGGTTGAGAGAGATGCAGAGGATAACCAGAGGCGACAAAACTTCATGAGAGGAGGTCCGATTCGGACGGGTGCTAGCAATAGTAGAGGACAAAGAATGGCACCTTACCGTCGCCCAGACCAGGCGGTTGGACAGAGACTTCAGACAGCCTAAGGAGCTGGAGGCGCACTTGAGAGAATAGACACTGACCCACGTCAATGCTTCGCATGTTGAGGTGTCGGGCACTTTAGAAATAACTGCCCATCGCTTCCACCCAGGACCAATCAAGCAAACAAGCCACCACCACCAAAGCCACTACAGTAGAGACCGGTAGGAGCTCTAGCCCTAGGTGGTACCAATCAAGGGAGACTATTTGCTTTGACTCAGCCGGAGGAAGATGCTTCTAATGCAGTAGTGGAAGGTATCGTTCTTCTTTATAATTCTTGGGATTGAATCTTATTTGATCCCGGTGCTACTCATTCATTCATATGCACTACATATGCTCTTAGTTTGGGATTAGAATTTGAGAACTTAGAACACTCCTTGAGTATTGACATGCCTATGGGAGAATGGTTGGATACTAGAAGGGTGTGTAGAGGGTGTGTGCTTCGAATTGGGGAGTAAGAATTAATCATAGATTTGGTTTCATTAGACATGAAGGGGTATGATATAATATTTGGGCTGAACTTGTTGTCTACCTTCCATGCGGTAATGGATTATTTTTGTAAACGAATTTCCTTTCAATTATCGGGAGGTGTAGTTTTCAGTTTTATGAATGATCAGAATTCTTCCCATCCATTTCCTACTACGGGTAGTGGTTCTTGAAAGCTAAGGCGGGGAACAACTTAAGTTTCTTGTCCATCTTAATGGGTGATGATCAGGATAGATTCCAATCAGACGTGGTATTGAGTGTGTTGGATTTTCTGGATGTCTTCCCATATGAACTACCTGGGTTACCCACACAGAGAGAGATTGAGTTTACAATCGATCTATATCTGGGAACCGAACCCATATTCATTGCTCCATATCCGATGGCACCTTCAGAGTTAAAGGAGCTAAGGAAACAGTTGGATCAACTTTTGGCTATTGGGTTTATCCGTTTAAGCATTTCACCTAGGGGAGCCCCGGTCTTTTTTGTGAAGAAACATGATGAAACACTTGAATTATGCACGGACTACTGAAGGTTGAATTGGGTTACAGTAAAGAATAAATATCCATTACCATGAATTGATGATTTGTTCGACCAGCTAAGGGGTTCTAAGTATTACTCCAAGATTGATCTTCGCACAGGGTACCATCAACTGCGGATTAGGGACGAGGATATTCCTAAAATAGCTTTTCGTACCCAATATGGTCATTTTGAATATATAGTAATGCCATTCGGATTGACTAATGCTCCAGCAGCCTTCATGGATTTGATGCACAGGGTATTTCAACCATATCTAGATCAATTTGTCATTATATTTATTGATGACATATTGATTAATTCACAGACCCAAGTGGAACATGAACGGCACCTCTCGATTGTGCTACAGACACTGAGAGAACATAAGTTGTATGCGAAAATGAGTAAATGCGAGTTTTAGATTAAGCAAGTGAAACTCCTTGGTCTTGTTGTGTCCGAACAAGGGGTAGCTATTGACCCCGCCAAGATTGAAGTAGTGACGAAGTGGGAACCATCGAATGTGACCGAAGTACGTAGTTTCCTAGGTTTAGCAGGCTACTACTAGAGGCTTGTAGAAGGGTTCTTAAAGCTCGCAATGTCGATGACTCGTCTTACGAAGAAGGGAGAAAACTTTTTGTGGACTCAAGCGTGTGAACTAGCTTTCCACACCTTGAAGGAGAGATTAACGACAACTCCTGTCCTCATTATCCCGAGCAGTGGGGAAGGATATGATGTTTACACTGATGCTTTGCTACGAGGCTTAGGATGTGTGCTGATACAAGGAGGTAAGGTAGTTGCTTATGGCTCGAAGCAACTCAAGATTCATGAGCAAAACTATCCCACTCACGACTTAGAGCTTGCCGCTGTAGTTTTTTCTCTTAAGTTGTAGAGGTGTTACTTATATAGTGAAATTTTTCAAGTGTTTTCTGATCATAAGAGTCTAAAGTATGTATTCACATAGAAAGACTTGAATCTTTGGCAAAGAAGATGGGTTGAGTATCTAGAAGATTATGATTTCACACTCAACTGTTATTCGGGGAAGGCTGATGTGATTACCAATGTACTTAGCCGAAGTCTCGAGGTGAAATCAATATTATTGCAACTAAAAAGTGCAAGATGATTGACGCCTTGGAGGACTTTGATCTATGGGTGGATAGGTAGGAGAATCATCCATGCCTATTTAACCTTGTGGCATAACCTACACTCCAACATAGAGTTGTGGAGTTACAATACTTGGATCTTGACTTAGATTCGATTTGAGTTAAATTGGAAAATGGGGAAATAGTAGAAGGTTGGTCTTTGAGAAATGGAGAACTAAGATATGGGGAGAAGCTTTGCGTCCCCGATAATTCTTCCTTAAAGGAGAAGATACTAGGAGAGTGTCATCCCTCTAAGTTTTTCATCCACCCCGGTGGCACAAAAATGTATAGGAACATGAAGCGTCAATTTTGCTGGAAGAGGATGAAGAAGGATGTGGCAAGGTTCATAGCCCAATGTGCAGGATGCCAATAAGTGAAGATTGAACATCAAAAGCCCGGAGGATTATTACAGTCCTTACCTATTCCAGAGTGGAAGTGGAATCACATCACCATAGACTTCATGTCGGGTTTACCACGAACATCGTGATGGCATAATGCAGTATGGGTCATTATGGACAGACTCACCAAATTCGCTCATTTCTTGGGAATGAAGACCACAGACATTTTAGAGACCTTGAGCAAGCTCTATATCCATGAAATTGTGCGATTACATGGAGTTCTGCTCTTGATTATTTCAGATTATGATTCTCGATTTGTGGCGCAATTCTGGAAAGGTCTACAACGAGCTATAGGGACACAAAGTTACACTTCAGCACAACTTTTTATCCCTAAACGGATGGCCAATCCGAGAGGGTGATACAAATTTTGGAGGACATGCTACGAGCTTGTGTGTTTGACTTCAAAGAAAGCTGAAGTGATCATTTGTCGTTGGTGGAATTTATGTATAACAACAGCTATCAGGCAAGTATTGTCATGACACCGTATGAGGCATTGTATGGAGAAGACCATGTAGGTCCCCGACTTGTTAGTTGGAAGTTAGTGAGAGTAGCTTGTTTGGGCCAGAAATCGTTTGGGAGACTACGGAGAAAATCAAACTCATCCAGGAGAGATTACACACGGCTCAAAGTAGACAGAAAAGCTATACGGATAGAAGATGAAGTCCCTTGGAATTCCAAGAGGGGGGACTACGTGTTCCTCAAGGTGTCACCCAAGAAGGGAGTGTTTAGATTTGGCAAGAAGGGGAAATTAGCACCAAGATACATCGGACACTTTGAAGTGATTAAGGTGGTAGGCAAAGTGTCGTATCAACTTTGGTTACCAACTTATTTGTCAGAGGTACATGACGTGTTCCATGTGCCATTGTTGAGGAAATGTCAATTGGGTGAAACACGGGTTGTGGATTTGGAAGATATTGAAGTTCAAGATGGAGCAACATATGAAGAACAACAGGTGAAGATTCTCGACACTAAGGAGAAGGTGCTTCGCAACAAAGTCATCCAACTGGTGAAGATCTTGTGGCAACATCACGGAATGGAGGAAGCTACTTGGGAACTCGAGCTAGAGATGCGAGAGAGGTACCCTTATTTATTTGCTACTTGAGGTGAGTTTCGAGGACAAAACTTTCTTTAAGGGGGGTGGATTATAAACCCCACACTTTTATCTTAATATATGTGTGGAGGTTTATATAGCAAGTTATTATTTCTTTTGAAATGTTGATAAGGAAAAAATTTGAGTAAAGAGTCGTTAAAACTTAGTTTTAGCTTGCAAATATATGAAATCGTTGTAATAGAACTTGTATCAACTAGGTTTGATGTACAAAAGTATGTTGTATAAGCTTGGGTTGGAATTGGAAGGGTTTGGAATGGATTGGAAGAAGAATGAAGGATTTGTAGAAAAACTGGCAAAACCTTCCGGAAGGTCGACGAAAAACCATCCGGAAGGTTAAGGTAAAGGCTTATCCAGTAGGCAAAACCTTCCGGAAGGTCGAAGACAAACCTTTCAGAAGGTTAATGAAAATGTTTGTCTAGAAGAAAAACCTTCCGGAAGGTTAACGAAAATGTCTGTCCAGTAGACAAAACCTTTTGGAAGGTCGATGACAAACCTCCTGGAAGGTTAATGGAAATGTTTGTCTAATAGGCAAACCTTTCGGAAGGTCGATGAAAAACCTTCCGGCAGGTGTTCGAAAAATCTGAAATTTTAAGTCGTGAACATCCGGATTTCCTTCCACTATAAATACCTAAGGGCGTCCCATTTAGCCCCATTTCAACATCTCTAACCCTAGAAAACCCTAGAGAGGAAGAAAGGAAGAGAAAAACACAAGATCAAAGGGATTTCCACTTCAAGAAGATCAAAACCCTAATTTTTCAAGAACACTAAGGTAGGGGTTTCTTCCTATTCTCTTACATTGAGGCTAGCGCTTATTTATACGAATTCTTTTGACTCTCAATCATATGTATACTCTATGAAATCATGATTCCTTAAGATTTTTGTAATCATTAGCATGTCTTAAACAAAGCTATGGTTATATAGCCATGAGATTTCTTTTCTTGTCATAAAACCCTAGTTTTTAAAATAAATGAATTTTTCTCTTGATTCTTCCTTTTTTCTTGATTTCGAAACCCTAGTGCTTTGTGTTGAGAAATAAAATGATGTTGTGATGATCTCTTGTATTACAAATGGTGAAATTTGGGGATTTATGATTTACTTATGATTTGAGAATTTGGTTGGAACTGCATCTCTTATATGATTGTTGTGTTGGACTTGAATTGCATTCGAGCACTACCGTAGAGTGTTAGAGGTTAGTCTATCCTAGTGGGGGTGAGATAGTTTCCTAACACATGTAGTGGTTTTTTGTTTGTGAGAGCAACCACTATTGTTCACGTAAGTTCGAGGCTGAGGGATGGTATACCTTTCTTGGGAAGGATTCGTCAATGACGTGGAAGACGGTATACGCCCTTCCTAAAGTGGTTTGTGTGGTTATGGTTGGGTGAATGAGGTAGAGTCGTTGTGTAGATTCATGAAAAGCAACCAACATACATGAGAATATGGTTATTGTGTGGAATTGGCTTCCTACAAGAGCTTGTGGAGGTATGGGACTCCACAAGAACTTGTGGGAAATGCTTTATGTTTGGAAATGGTTGATTGTTGGGAAATTCATTTTACTGTTCATTTAAATTATTGTTATTGTATAAACTTGAGATCTATTGAAATGTTCATGTTTTCTTTCAAAAATTAATATATGATATTTGCAAAATGAGGCTGACTTGTTTTACATGTTTTCTAAACCTTGTTCGAGTTTGGGGAGATTGTTGCTTCAGAGCTTAGTACTCACCCCCTACAATATTATTCATTTTCAAATGTCAATTTAGAGGAAGAGCTCGGAGTTGACGAGCAACTGGCTTGGGAAGCCCAATTGGAGGAAAGTGGATCCCGAGGGGAATGTCTAGAGTTGATCTCTCCATGCTTTAGATTAGGGGATATATTTGGGTACATTAATAGATGAATTTTTTGTTTATTCCGCTGCGAGAAAATAGTTAATTCTTTTGGGATGTAATGGTCATGGTTGGCCTATTCTTTTGGGATGAAATTGTAATGTTATATTTGATGAATGAAATGTTCTTAAATGATGAATTTATTTGGTTGCTCTCATGATGTGAATGGTTTTTAGATTGTAATGCCATCCAAGCTGGATTTTGGGGTGTTACAACTACATGGCCTAGAACAATACCTTGTGTAACCATGAAATGACATTTTTCCCAATTTAAAACAAAGTTTGTTTCGTCACATCGAATGAGTACTTTTTTCAGATTTTCTAGACATGTATGAAATGAATCCCCATAAACTGAAAAATCATCCATAAAAACTTCTAGATATCGTTCTACCATATCACTGAATATACTTAACATACAGTATTGAAAAGTAGCTGGCGCGTTACATAATCCAAAAGGCATTCTTTTATATGCAAAAGTACCAAAAGGACATGTAAATGGAGTTTTTTCTTGATCATCTATTGTCATTTCAATCTGATTATACTCAAAATATCCATTAAGAAAATAGTAATATGCATGACCAACTATTCTTTCTAAGACTTGATCAAGAAAAAGCCAAGGAAAGTGATCTTTTCTGCTGAACGAATTTAACTTTCGATAGTCAATACATACACGCCAGGCTGTGACTGTACGCATTTAGACTAATTCATTTTTTTTATTTTGTATTACAGTAACACCAGACTTTTTTGGGACTACTTGTATAGGACTAACCTATTTACTATCAGATATAGGATAGATAATATTTGCATCTAATAGTTTAAGTATTTCATTGCAAAATACCTCTTTTAGGTGTAGATTTAATCTTCTTTGCATTTGACGAGATGGTTTAGCATTTTCTTCTAAATATATACAGTGACATAGAAGTGGGTTTATGCCTTTTATATCAGATATTGTCCATCCAAAAACACTTTGATGAGTTTTCAATACTTCTGTTAATTCTTTTT
This sequence comes from Ilex paraguariensis, assembly GCA_963454935.2. Taxonomy (NCBI): domain Eukaryota; kingdom Viridiplantae; phylum Streptophyta; class Magnoliopsida; order Aquifoliales; family Aquifoliaceae; genus Ilex; species Ilex paraguariensis. The sequence goes on from CAUOFW020002387.1 coordinate 41,821, forward strand.
CTTGACTTTCAGATAAATTTGATGATATGATTACAGGATGAATTTCATTTTTTTCGAGAAAAATATATTTCAGATTGGCTGGAAGTGGTTTTAAATCTGGTTTAAAGATCTTAACATTGAATTCTACAGATTTAGGCAACAGATTTTCACATTCTGGATTTCCTAGATTTTCTTATTCATTTTCATATACAGATTTTACTGTGTATAAATCTTTTTCCAGAAAAACCTTTTCAAAAAACTTTTGGGTTAATGTCTCAACACAATTTATTTCATGTACTTCATCTTCTTCTCTAGGTTGTTTAGCACTATTTAAAACATTTAATTCCAAGGTCATATTTCCAAATAAAAGTTTCATGATTTTATTTTTACTATTAATCAAAGCATTTGATGTAGCTAGAAATGGTCAACCTAGAATAACTGGGATATATGCAAATGCATGAAAAATTGGTTGAGTATCTATAACGATAAAATTCACTGAAAAGTAGAATTGATCAACTTGTATGATAACATCTTCCACAATTCCTCATGGAATTTTTATTGATCGATCTGCTATTTGAAGTGTGATATTGGTAGGTTTAAGCTCACTTAATCCTAGTTGTGTATACACTGAATATGGCATTAAATTGCAGCTAGCTCCAAGATCTAGCAGAGCTTCTTCAATTCAAAAATTTCCAATGATGCATGAAACTGTTGGACTTCCTGGATCTTTGTATTTAAGAAGAGTATTATGTTGGATTATAGTACTAACTTGTTCAGTTAGGAATGCTTTCTTTGGTACATTTGTTCCTTTTTTTTATTGTGCAAAGATCTTTTAAAAACTTAGCATAAGCTGGAACTCGTTTAATAGCATCTAACAAAGGAATGTTAATTTTGACTTGTTTGAACAGCTCAAAAATTTTAGATTGACCTTTTTCAGATGTAGATTTCTTGACTCTTTGAGGAAAAGGTAATGGAATAGGACATGGTTGATCTTTTTCATTTTGCATTTCTGGTTGTTTTTCAATTGAAGGTTCAGTCTCAAGGGTTCATTAACAGGAATTGACTTACGCATTTTCATTGAAATTTTAGGTTTAATAGTTTTATTAATTACCTTGCCACTTCTTAACATTGTGATTGCTTGTACTTGACTTAGGGAAGGTTCAGATGATACAAAATTAGCTTGACTTTGCAGCGGTGTGAGATTCTGGTGTCTTACATCGGTTAAGGTCGGGAAAGTTGTTGGGCTTATTAGTAAGCCCCTTGCCTTACATGTCATAAGGCATTTTCCCAGGGATACTGGGAGGAACAAAGCTGTGAGGTCCAGTGGGCCCAAAGCGGACAATATTATCTCATATGGAGGGTGGGGTGTTACAAGTTGGTATCAGAGCCGACTCTTGCCTGATCGAGTGTGGGCCCCTACCGTGCTTGCGTGTAGTGGGTAGCAGGTAGTTGGCGAGCTGCTGCACGGGGACGTGCAGCCCTAAGGGGGTGGATTGTGAGATTCTGGTGTCCCACATCGGTTAGGGAGGGGAAAGTTACTAGGACTTATTAGTAAGCTCCTCGCCTTACATGGCATAAGGCCTTTTCCCAGGGATACTGAGAGGAACAAAGCCGTAAGGGCCAGTGGGCCCAAAGCGGACAATATTATATCATGTGGAGGGTGGGGTGTTACAAGTTGGTATCAGAGCTGACTCTCGCCTGATCGAGTGTGGGCCCCTGCCGTGCTCGCGTGTAGTGGGCGGACAGGTAACTGGCGAGCTGCTGCACAGGGACGTGCAACCCAAAAGGGGGTGGATTGTGAGATTCTAGTGTCTCACATCGGTTAGGGAGGGGAAAGTTGTTGGACTTATTAGTAAGCCCCTCGCCTTACATGGCATAAGGCCTTTTCCCAGGGATACTAAGAGGAACAAAGCCGTCAGGGCTAGTGGGCCCAAAGCGGACAATATTATGCCATGTGGAGGGTGAGTTGTTACTTTGTAACGCCCCAAAACCCACATTGGACAGCATTGCAATCTATAAACCATTCACATCATGAGAGCAACTATATAAATTCATCATTAAATAAATTTCATTCATCAAATATTGCATTTACAATATTATCCCAAAAGAATGTGATCGACTATGATAATTACATCCCAAAAGAATCACGTTTAAACTTGCAGCGGAATAACAAAAGATTAGTTTTTACATAATCTCAAAAGAAATTTTCTAGTCTAACACCTAGGAAAGTATAACCCTAGACATTCACCTCGGGATCAACAAGCCCGTCTAGTGGAGCTTCCCAATGTATCGGCTCCTCAATTCCGTGAAAAATATAGTTTGTAGAGGGTGAGCACTAAGTTTCGTAGCAACATTCCTCCCAAACTTGAACAAGACTTAGAAAACATGTAGAACAAGTCAGTCTCATTTCGTAAATATCATATATTAATTTTTGAAAGAAACAGAAACATTTCAATAGGTCTCAAGTTTACACAATAGTAATAAATTAAGTGAAGTAATAACGCCAAATTTCGAATAACAAATCATTTCCAACCATAAACCATTTCCCACAAGTTCTTGTAGAATCTCATACTTCCACAAGCTCTTGTAGAAAACCGTTTCTAGTACAATAAACCATTTCCCACAAGTTCTTGTAGAGTCTCATACCTCCACAAGCTCTTGTAGGAAACCAATTTCTCACAATAACAATAATCATTCAATAGTGTCATCCCATATTCTCAAGTATGTTGGTTACTTCCCATGAATCTACACAACGACTCTACCTCGTTCACCCAATCATAACCACACAAACCACTTTAGGAAGGGCGTATACTGTCTTCCACGGCATTGATGAATCATTCCCAAGAAAGGTATACCCACCCTCAGGCTCGGACTTACGTGAACAATAGCAGTTGTTCCCACAATCAACAAACCACTACAAGTGTTAGGAAACCATCTCACCCCCATTGGGATAGACTAACCTCTAACACTCTACGGCAGTGCTCGAATGTAATTCAAGTCCATCACAACAACCATACAAGAGATGCAATAACAAACATTTTCTTTAAAATACAAGGAAACCCAAAATCCCCAATTCTCACAATTTGTAATACAAGAGAACAATTTAAGAAAATAAGTAAGAGATCATCACAACATCATTTTATTACTCAACACAAAGCACTAAGGTTTCAAAGTCAAGAACAGAGGAAGAATCAAGAAGAAAATCCATCTCTTTTGAAAACTAGGGTTTTATGACAAGAAAAAAAATCTCATGGTTATATAACCATAGCTTTGTTTAAAACATGCTAATGATCGCAAAAATCTCAAGGAATCATGATTTCATAGCATATATATATGATTAAGAGTGGAAACATGTATATACATACATGCCCTAGCCTCAATGGACAAGAATGGAAGGAACCCCTACCTTGGTGTTCTTGAAGAAATCTAGGGTTTTGATCTTCTTAAAGTGGAAATCTCCTTTGATCTTGTGTTTTTCTCTTCCTTTCTTCTTCTCTAAGATTTTCTAGGGTTAGAGATGTTGAAATAGGGCTAAACGGAACGTCTTTATGTATTTATAGTGGAAGGAATCGGACTCTGATCATGACTTAAAATTTTTGGAATCTGTGAAAGTGTACCGGTACGCACACCAGTATGGTATGCTCTCTGGACAGTGCGGTACCGATACACATACCGGTACGCTTTGCCTGATTCTGTCCAGCTATGCCTGTTTTACCTGTTTTTGATTTCCAATCCATTTCTAACTTTTCCAAAGCCAACCCAAACTTACACAACATATATTTGTAAATCAAACATAGTTGGTATAAGTTTTATTGCAAACGATTTCCTATATTTACAAGTTAAAACTAAGTTTTAACTACTATTCACCCAAGTTTTACCACATTCACATTTCAAAAGAATTAATTACTTGTTGTATATATATATTTATATATATAAAGATAAAAGTGTGGGGTTTACAATCCACCCCCCTTGAAGAAAATTCCGTCCTTGAAACTTATCTCGAGTAGTGAACAAATGAGGGTACTTCTCTCGCATCTCCCGCTCCGGTTCCCAAGTAGCTTCCTCCACCCCATTATGTTGCCACAAGACTTTAACCAGTTGGATTACTTTATTGCGAAGCACCTTCTCCTTGGTATCTAGAATCTTCACCGGTTTTTTTTTCATATGTTGCTCCACCTTGAACTTCAATATCCTCCAAATCTACGACATGCGTTGTATCCGATTGACACTTTCTTAACATTGAAACATGGAACACGTCATGTACCCCTCACAACTGAGTTGGTAACCGAAGTTGATACGCCACTTTGCCTACAACTTTGATCACTTCAAAGGGTCCAATGTATCTTGGTGCTAATTTTCCCTTCTTGCCAAATCTAAACACTCCCTTCTTGGGTGACACCTTGAGGTACACATAGTCCCCCTCTTGGAATTCCAAGGGTCTTCATCTTCTATCCTCATAGCTTTTCTGTCTACTTTGAGCCATGCGTAGTCTCTCCTGGATGAGTTTGATTTTCTCCGTAGTCTCCCGAACAATCTCTAGCCCAAACAAACCACTCTCTCCAGCTTCTAACCAACAAGTCGAGGACCTACATGGTCTCCCATACAATGCTTCATAAGGTGTCATACCGATGCTAGATTGGAAACTATTGTTGTATGCGAATTCCACCAACGGCATATGATCACTCCAGCTTCCCTTGAAGTCCAACACACACGCTCGTAGCATGTCCTCCAAAATTTGTATCACCCTCTCAGATTGGCCATCCATTTGAGGATGAAAAGCGGTGCTAAAGTGTAACTCTGTCCCCATAGCTTGTTATAGACTTTGCCAAAATTGTGCCACGAAATGAGAATCGCAATCCGAAACAATAGAGAGTGGAACTCCATGCAATCGAACAATCTCACGAATATAGATCTAGCTCAAGCTCTCCAAAGTTTCCGTGGTCTTCATACTTAATAAATGGGCCGACTTGGTAAGTCTATCCACAATGACCCATACGGCATTATGACCGCGTGAAGTCCATGGAAAACCCGACACAAAGTCCATGGTGATGTGATCCCACTTCCACTCTGGAATAGGCATGGACTGTAATAATCCTCCAGGCTTTTGATGCTCAATCTTCACTTGCTGACACACCGCGCACCTTGACACGTATTTAGCCACATCTTGTTTCATCCATTTTCACCAATATTGACACTTTATGTCTCTATACATCTTGGTACTACCCGGGTGTATGGAAAATTTTGAACAATGGCTCTCACCCAACACCTCTTCCTGTACTTGATCATTGTTGGGTACACATAGTCTACCATGAAACCGTAACTCATCATTATGTATTGCTCAGTTCTTAATCATCTCATTCCTCTCCAATCTACCCGGATATTTTCTAACTCTGTATCTAATCGTTGCAACTCCACAATCCTTTGTCGGAGAATTCATTGAGCCACAAGATTAAATAAGCATGGTCGATCTTTCCATCTATCCACCAACAGATCAAACTCCTCCAAAGCATCAATCATCTTCCACCTATGAACAACAAGAACATTGATTTCACCCCAAGACTTCCATATAAGTGCATCTGCTACTACATTAGCTTTCCCCGAGTGGTAGTTGAGTGTGAAATCGTAGTCTTTTAGATATTCAATCCACCTTCTTTGTCGAAGATTCAATTCTTTTTGTGTGAACACATACTTGAGGCTCTTATGATCAGAAAACACTTGAAACTTTTCCCCGTATAAGTAACACCTCTACAACTTAAGAGAAAAAACCACAGCGGCAAGCTCCAAGTCGTGAGTGGGATAGTTCTACTCATGAATCTTAAGTCGCCTCGAGCCATAAGCAACCACCTTACATCCTTGCATTAGCACACCTCATAACGAAGCATCGGTGTAGACATCATATCCTTCCCCACTGTTCGGAATAATGAGGACAGGAGTTGTTGTCAACTTCTCCTTCAAGGTGGGAAAAGCTTATACACATGCTTGAGTCCATAAAAATTTTTCTCCCTTCTTTGTAAGGCGAGTCATCGGCATTGCAAGCTTTGAGAACCCTTCTCCAAACCTCTGATAGTAGCCTACTAAACCCAGGAAACTACATACTTCAGTGGTTCCCACTTCATCACTACTTCAATCTTGGTGGGGTCAACAGCTACCCCTTGCTCGGACACAACATGACCAAGGAATTTCACTTCCTTCATCCAAAACTCGCATTTACTCATTTCGCATACAACTTATGCTCTCTTAGTGTCTAGGAATAATTCAATATGTCATCAGTAAATACAATGACAAACTAGTCTAGATGCGGCCAGAATACCCTATGCATCAAATCCATGAAGGCTGCAGGGGCATTAGTTAATTCGAATGGCATCACCGTATATTCGAAATGACCATACCGGGTATGAAAAGTTGTCTTAGGAATATCCTCCTCCTTGATCCGCAGTTGATGATACCCAGTGTGAAGATCAATCTTGGAGTAATACTTAGAACCCCTCAGCTGATCAAATAAATCGTTAATTCATGGCAATGGATATTTATTCTTCACTGTCACCCGATTCAACCTTCGATAATCCATGAATAACCAAAGTGTTTCGTCATTCTTTTTCACAAAGAGTACTGGGGCTCCCCAAGGTGAAGTGCTTAAGCGGATAAACCCAATGGTCAAAAAATGGTCCAACTGCTTCCTTAGCTCCTTTAACTCTAAATGTGTCATCCGATAAGGAGCAATGGATATGGGTTCGGTTCCTGGATAGAGGTCAATCTTGAACTCAATCTCTCTTTGTGGGGGTAACCCGGGTAGTTCATCTTCGAAGACATCCAGAAAATTTGACACTATCAATACCACGTCCAATTGGGATCTATCCCGATTATCTCCCATCAAGATAGCTAAGAAACTCAATTGGCTCCCCGCCTTAGCTTTCAAGAATCTACTACCCACAGTAGGAAATGGATGGGAAGAATTTTGATCATTCCTGAAACTGAAAACTACACCTCCCGATAATTGAAATAAAATCCATTTGCAAAATGGATAATCTCTATCCAACTGCCTGGTCTAGGTGACGGTAGGGTGCCGCTCTCTGCACTCCACTACTGCTAGCACTAGTCCTGATCGGACCTCCCATTGTGAAGTTCTATCGCCTCTGATTATCCTCTGCATCTCTTTCAACCAGTGTAGCTCTATCGACAAAATCCCCATAGTCTTGGATCTTATAGGCCATAAGCTTCTCCCAGATGACAGGTCTCAAGCCCTGCTCAAAGCGTTTGGCCCTCCTGCCCTCGGTGGATATGAACTCTGTGGCATATCAAGATAGCTCATCAAACTTCCTCTCATACTCAGCTACCGTCATGCTGCCCTGTCATAGAGCTAGGAAATCTTCACTCATCTTGTCCCTGAAGGATTCAGGAAAGTACTTGTCTTGGAAGATTTAGTCGAACTCCTCCCAAGTGAGCGCATCGGCGTTCTTTCTTCTCTTTACGAAATCCCACCAATGGTCAGCCTCTCCCTCAAACCGATATGTTGCCAAACCGACCCAAAGATCCTCAATAACTCCCATGTTGTCACACATCTTTTTTATCTGGGAATCCATTTATCCACATCCAAGGGGTTAGAGCTCTCTTAGAAATAGGCGGGTGTTGCCGTAAGAACTCTCGAAGAACAACCATCCTTCAGTTTTCATCCCCGTTGCCTAGTACTTGGGCTAGTGGATAAACCCCACCATTGGGGTTGTTATTCCCATTTTGGTGTTGCACCAAAGTGGTAATGTAATACCCCACCTTCCACATGGCATAATATTGTTCGCTTTGGGCCCACTGGCCCTCACGGCTTTGTTCCTCCTAGTATCCCTAGGAATAGGCCTTATGCCATGTAAGGCGAGGGGCTTACTAATAAGCCCAGCAACTTTCTCCTCCCTAACCGATGTGGGACACCAGAATCTCACAATCCACACCCCTTAGGGCTATACGTCCCCATGCAACAAGTTGTCAGCTACCTGTCCACCCACTACACACGAGCACAGCAGGGGCCCACACTCGATCAGGGCGAGAGTTGGCTCTGATATCAAATTGTAACACCCCACCCTCCACATGGCATAATATTGTCCGCTTTGGACCACTGGCCCTCACGGCTTTATTTCTCCCAGTATCCCTGGGAAAAAACC
>CAUOFW020002388.1:0-49921 GCA_963454935.2 Ilex paraguariensis
TAGAAGAGAATGAAAGAAAGAGGGAACAAAGCACCCACATTCAAATGCCATCTCATGTTCGAATGTCATCTTGAAATAATTATGGACCCCCAGGAGATTGCTAGGGTGATAACATGTGGCCTGTTGCAGCTATTTACTATGGAGAACAAAAGTTACATGAGTACCACATTCGAACTCCAATAGTGCTTGAATGCTCATCAAAGAATAAATGCTTCGATGCTTGAACGCCAACAACATTCGAACGCAAATCCCAGACAGGTTGTAGGAAGATTAGATCTCCATCTAGATTTTGAGGCATTCACTTGGACTTTAAATACCTAGAACCATTCTTTTAATCTCCTTTTACCTCCTCCTCCTTGCCTATAAATACCTTCCCTTGGAACTTGTTAAAGATCATCTTTGGAAGAGGAAGAAACCCTCCAAAAGTAACTGGCATTCTTCTAATTTGATTATTAGTTTCATTAGCTTCCATTGTAAAAGCTTCTTTCTTCACTTAGAGGAGTGAAACTCTCTCACCTTTCTAGTTCTCTTGTAGTCATGAACGGTGGGAAGTGATTCACTTATTCTTCTTCAAATATAGGCTTATTCTGTAGTGTATTTTCTTTTACTTGGAGGGATGAGCATCACTCCTTTTTCTAGCTTTCCCAAAGCCATGAAGAGTAAGTAATTTCTCATTCACTTTTTATTAAGAGGTGTTAAATATGTATAAATTATTCAAAAGTTATATTTTTGCATTTAATTTATGCTTAATGCTTTATCTTTGATTGTTTATTGAATGATTGAATGCAACTAGCAAAGCTAAGGTACTTCGTACAATCATGAGTCCTTTCTACGATAAGTTATCTCTTAGCATAGGTGGATTCATTGGTTCTTTGCAAGTACTCAAGCTAGATCTTCATGACAACATTTTAATCTTCATTATTATTGTGCTTTAAGTAAGAATGGAATAATATCACAGTGATTGGATGATTTGTAGAATTACTTTCTTGTTTGTAAAAGGTTTGAGTCCTAGCATTGACAATTCTTGTAAATCTCTACAAATACATCGGAACTATGCTCTTAATTCTCATAGTCCATCTTTATCCTCCAATTAACTTGCTATTGACATTGTAGTTAATTGAGTTGTCAAGCACAAATATAACAATCGGATGATTGACAACATGTCTAGATCCTCGAGCTAAAGGGTGACTTTTTCATTAAAAAGAATATTATATTTTGTCTAGAAAATTCTACAATCATAATTTCAAATCTCAAGGATTCCAGTCACTTTGATCTATATCACTTATAACTGTATATCACTGACATTAGTTCCCTATAGATTTGACTCCATACTTAATTGGATTACAACATTTCAAATTGAGTTAGTCAGGAGAGCATTAAGACCAAGAATGTGGCGTGCGAGCGACAAGTTGACAAGTCCACCCTCGGGCCACTTAATGACGTGGTCTGGGGTGATCAAGGGTCATGGCATTGACTTTTGGTTCCTGCCAGTGGAGGGTTATGTGCTTCCCATTTGTCAAGATTTTTAACAAAAGTTAGGGTGGTTGCTTGATTGGTTTTCCCTAATCTCCAAATATGAACCTAGATTGTGTGTATATGGCTTATACGAGTTGGTGAGTGTCACTCTCCCTCAGGTTCAAATGCAAGAAATGGACAAAATTGTGTATGAACAAAAAACATGTGTGTGCAAAAGTGCTCCCCAAGCATAGAGAGACTTGCAATGTAATGTTTTACTTGGAATGGATATTCCAAGGTCATCTCCTCAAGGAAGGAAAGGTCAAATGCTTAACCTTTCCCTGACAATGGCGCCAAAAATGCTTGATATTTTTCGTTGTATTCCCTAATATCCTAACATGAACCCTCAAATGTGTATATGGTGTATGTAAGTGGGTGAGTGTCACTCTCACGCGGGTTCAATGCAAGCAATGGGGAAATGGAATAATGGTGGAATGAATGAAATGGAATGTACAAAATGTGTGTATGAGTGAACAAAAGTGCTCCCCAAGCACAAGGAGTCTTTTGAGTGTCATGTTTTACTTGAAAAATTATTCCACAGTCATCTCCTAAGGGAAGGAAAGTTCAAGTATGGTGAAGGTGATTTTGTGAAAATAAAAAGTGTAAAATCTTTTGGTTTGAGTTTTGTGAGTGAAGTTTTTTAGGAAAATGAAATGAAAACAAGTGTTGGCTAATCTGAAGAGGTCATTCCAAGGGAAATACACAATCAACTGGAAGCCTTCCTCCAATGGTGTATAGATGAATGATTGATTCGTGGGAAGCAAGAGACGAGATAGAAGTGAGGATCCATGCATAACCTGTGACTAGGCCTACGGGATATCAAAGGCTCATGACCGCATCCACACTCAACCTAGTCAAACCAAACCATCGTACACTAAGAGAAGGAAAGAGAATGAGTTGAAAAGGCAAACCCAAGAGGATGTCTCTCTTGGATTAGCCAACCAAAAATCTAGCTACTCATGAAAGCAAGAAAGAAATGCATAATGTAAAGAGACATAATGAAGAAATGAAGCATGAAACTTAACTTAATGCAAGAAAACTTGAACTATAAAGAAAGAAATACAATACCCATTTTAAAACATGAAACAAAGAAAACTTAAGAGCAACAATGGTAGATTGAAGAACATGTGACTAAACATGAAATATACTTGAAATAGATGAGATTAAAGTGCAAGAGTTAAGGATTACAAGAAATTTAAGGCTTACTACAACTGGAATGGAAGCAAAATGCAAAAACATAAGCTTTCTACTATTCATCATCTTCTTCATTGGATTTTCTAAGCTTAGGTAGCCACCCTTCAATGGCTTGTGAATGCTGAATATATGGAGTGTGAGTCTTGCATTTGCATCCATGGTAGTCCCCCCAAGGTGTGTGCAGGCTCCCACCAATAGGGGGCTGAATTGATGCATTGCACAGACTAAGACAAGCCTAGCCTGCAACTCTCCTGGTTGCCCCCTTCTCTCCCATCCCCATTAATGTCATTGCCTTAAAAGTCTTCCACAAGGGTGTAGGAATCATGTAAATGTGTAAGGGATGTCAGGGCACAAGTGGGGGAATCAATGGTAATGCCTCAAAACCCACCCTAGATGGCATTACAAACTAAAAATCATTCACATCATGAGAGCAACTAAATAATTCATCCATAAAGAAATTTCATACATCAAAGGTAATCTTTACAAACTCGTTCCCAAAAGAATATGTCAAAACATGAAGAATATATCCCCAAAAGAAAATGATCCCAAAGTAAGATAATTACATCCCAAAAGAATTAAACATAAACTCGCAACGGAATTACAAAAGATTCTAGATTTCACAATATTTTCCAAAGTACATTTCCTAGTCTAGAATAAAAAGTAATATTTTTCTAAGCGTCCACCTCGGGATCAACATACCTGTCTACGAGAATCTCCCAGTGTGCCAGTTCCTCAATTCTCAAATCCTCCTCCAGTACATAATCTGAAAAATATAGTTTGTAGAGGGGTGAGCGCTAAGCTCTGTAGCAACATTCCTCCCAAACTCGAACAAGATTTAGAAAATTATATAAAAATAGTCAGTCACCTTTCACAAATAGCATATATGAATTTTAAAAGAAAAACGGGACATTTAAATAGATCTCAAGTTTAAGCAACAGTAATGATTTAATGCATAAGTGAAACCAATATACAACTAATAATCTATTCCACCATAAACCATTTCTCCCAAGTTCTTGCCGAATCTCATACATCCCAAAATTCTTGTAGAAACTATTTTTGGAAGAATAAACAATAACTCATAACATGAACATTTCACAATAATATATACATGTATCTCAATCATGATGTAAGGGATTCACATGAATCAACACATTGAGTAACATCTAGCCCACACACACACTCCCAAATCTTCTCAAAGATATCCAACCTTTAGGAAGGGTGTATACCATACCAATGGCAGTGATGTATCCAACTCAGGCATTAGTATACTAACCCTCCGCCACGATACCTGTGAGCAATAGCGGTTTAGTCTTACCAAAGCACTAACCCCACTACGAGTGGTAGGAAAAGTTCAAACCCACACAGAGGATGAATAACGTTTACCCACTCTACGATATCTCGTCAAAGTCCACTCATGGTCATCCCACACTCATAAGAGATATAATACCAAACTCAATTTCTCAATTTACAAGCATATCTCAAAAATCCCAAAATTTATCATGTGACAATTCCAAAACCAATTAAGAAAAATACAAGAGATCACAAAAATATCATTTTATTTCTCAACAAATAGCACTATAGTTTCAAAATCAATAATAAAGGAAGAATTTACGAAGAAAATTCATCATTCTCCAAAAACTAGGGTTTTTAAAGCAAGAAAGGAGATTTCATGGGTATTCAACCCTAACTTATGTAAACCATGATAATAATTGCAAGAAGACCAAGAAAAAATGATTTCATAGAAAATATATAAGATTTAGAGTCAAAGAATACATATATATTAGCCCTAGCATCAGTGGACAAAAATGGAAGAAAACCCCTACCTTGATGTTCTTGAAAAGACTAGATTTTAATCTTCTTGAAGTTGAAATCCCCTTTGATCTTGTGTTTTTCTCTTCCTTTACTCCTCTCTAAGGTCTCCTAGGGTTTTGAGTGTTGAAATGGGGCTAAAAGGGTTGTCCTTAAGTATTTATTGTGAAAGGAAATCCGGCTATTCGCGACTTAAAATTTTCAAATTTTTCGAATACCTTCCGGAAGGTTGTTCGTCGAACTTCCGGAAGGTTTTCCTATTTGATAAACCATTTTCATTAACCTTACGGAAGATTTTTTCTACTGGACAATCATCTTCCTTAACCTTCCTGAAGGTTAGTCTTCTGGATAAACATTTTTATCAACCTTCCGAAAGGTTTGCCTATTAGGCCAACTTTTCTAAAGACCTTCCGGAAGGTTTTGCCTACTGGTAAAATCTTTTACCTTAACCTTCCGGAAGGTTTTTCATCGACCTTCTGGAAGGTTTTGTCTATTTTTCTACAAAACCTCCATTTTTCATTTTCAATCCATTCCAAACCTTTCCAATTCCAACCTAAGCTTCTTCAACATGCTTCTGTACATCAAACCTAGTTGGTATAAGTTTTATTACAACGATTTCATATGTTTGAAAGCTAAATTAAGTTTTAACTACCGTTTCCCGAATTTTTCCATATTAGTATTTCAAAAGAATTACTAACTTGCTATATAAACCTACATACAAACATAAAGATAGAAGTGTGGGGTTTACAATTCACCCCCCCTTAAAGAAAGTTTCGTCCTCGAAACTTACCTCAAGTAGCGAATAAATAATGGTACTTCTCTCGCATTTGCAGCTCGGGTATCCCAAGTAACTTCCTCCATTCCGTGATGTTGCCACAAGACGTTCACTAGTTGGATGACTTTGTTGCATAGTGCTTTCTCCTTGGTGTCAAGAATCTTCACTGGTTGTTCTTTGTATGTTGCTGCATCTTGAACTTCAATATCTTCCAAATCCATGACATGTGTTGTATTTGATTGACACTTTCTCAACATTGGCACGTGAAACACGTCATGTACCCCTGACAGCTAAGCTGGTAACCAAAGTTGATATGCCACTTTGCTTACAACTTTGATCACTTCAAAGGGTCCGATGTATCTTAGTGCTAATTTTCCCTTCTTGCCAAATCTAAACTCTCCCTTCTTGGGTGACACCTTGAGGAAAACATAATCCCCTTCTTGGAACTCCAATGGTCTTCATCTTCTGTCCGCATAGCTTTTCTGTCTACTTTGTGCCGTGTGTAATCTCTCTCGGATGAGTTGAATCTTCTCTGTAGTTTCCCGAACAATTTTTGGCCCAAACACGCTACTCTCTCCAGCTTCTAGCCAACAAGTTGGTGACCTACATGGTCTCCCATACAATGCTTCATAAGGTGTACTGCCAATTCTAGATTGAAAGCTATTGTTATATGCAAACTCCACCAATAGCAAATGGTCACTCCAACTCCTTTTGAAGTCCAACACGCAAGCACGTAACATGTCCTCCAGAATCTGTATCACCCTCTCGGATTGACCATCCATTTGGGGATGAAAAGCGGTGCTAAAGCGTAACTCTGTCCCCATAGCTCGTTGTAGACTTTGCCAAAATTGTGCCATGAAACGAGAATCGCGGTCTAAAACAATCGAGAGCGAAACTCCATGCAATCTCACTATCTCGCGGATATATAGCTTGCTCAAGGTCTCTAGAGTGTCTGTAGTCTTCATTCCCAAGAAATGAGCAGATTTTGTGAGTTTGTCCATAATGACCCATACTGCATTAGGCCCTCGCGACATCCGTGGTAAACCCGACACGAAGTCCATGGTGATGTGATCCCATTTCCACTCTGGAATAGGTAAGGACTATAGTAATCCTCCGGGCTTTTGATGTTCAATCTTCACTTGTTGGCACACCGCACATCGGGCTATGAACCTTGCCACATCCTTTTTCATTCCCTTCCACCAATATTGGCACTTCATGTCCCTATACATTTTTGTGCTACCGGGGTGGATAGCAAACTTAGAATGATGACACTCTCCAAGTATCTCCTCCTTTAGGGACATATCATCAAGAACACATAGCTTCTTCCCATATCTCAGTTCTCCATTTCTCAAAGACCAACCCTCCATTGTTTCTTCATTCTCCAATTTAGCTCGAATCGACTCTAAGTCAGGATCTAGGCATTGCAATTCCACAACCCTATGTTGAAGGGTAGGTTGCGCCACAAGGTTGAATAGGCATAGCTGAGATCTATCTTCTCCAACCCATAGATCATAGTCTCCAAGGGCATCCCTCATCTTCCATTTACTTACAAGAACATTGAGTTCACCCCAAGACTTTTGACTAAGTGCATCAGCAACTACATTGGCCTTCCCTGGATGGTAGTTCAGTGTGAAATCATAATCTTCTAGATATTCAACCTACCTTTTTTGCCGAAGATTCAAGTCTTTCTCTGTGAACACATACTTGAGGCTCTTATGATCAGAAAACACTTAAAACTTTTCCCCATATAAGTAACATCTGCATAACTTAAGAGCAAAAACCACCTTGAGTTGGGGTAATTCTACTCATGGACCTTGAGTTGCCTAGAGCCATAGGCAACCACCTTCCCTCCTTGCATTAGCACACACCCCAAGCCTCGTAGTAAAGCATCGGTGTACATATCGTAACCTTCCCCACTACTCGGAATAATGAGGACAGGAGCAGTTGTCAACTTCTCCTTCAAGGTGCGAAAGGCTAGTTCACACGCTTGAGTCCACAAAAACTTTTCTCCCTTCTTCGTAAGAAGAGTCATCGGCATCGCTAGCTTGGAGAACCCTTGCACAAACCTCCAGTAGTAGCTTGCTAAACCCAAGAAGCTACGTACTTCGATCACATTCTTAGGTGGTTCCCATTTCATCACGGCTTCAATCTTTGCGGGGTCAATAGCTACCCCTTGTTCCGACACAACATTGCCAAGGAATTTCACTTCCTTCATCCAAAACTCACATTTACTCGTCTTCGCATATAACTTATGTTCTCTCAATGTTTGTAGCACAATAGAGAGATGGCATCCATGTTCCTCGTGAGTCTGGGAATAGATTAGTATGTCATTAATAAGCACAATGACAAACTGATCTAGATACGGCCGAAATACCCTGTGTATTAAATCCATGAAGGCTGCTGCAGCATTAGTCAATTCAAACAGCATCACCGTATACTCGAAATGACCATACCGGGTACGAAAAGCAGTATTAGGAATATCTTCCTCCTTGATTCGCAATTGATGATACCCTGTGCGAAGTTCAATCTTGGAGTAATACTTAGAACCCCTCAACTGGTCGAACAAATCATCAATCCTTGGCAAGGGATATTTGTTCTTCACTATTACTCAATTTAAGCTTTGGTAATTTGTACATAACCGAAGTGTCTCATCATGCTTCTTCACAAAGAGGACCGGGGCTCCCCAAGGTGAAGTACTTAAACGGATAAACCCAATTGGCAACAAATGGTCTAATTGCTTCCTTAGCTCCTTCAACTCCAAAGGTACCATCCGATAAGGAGTAATGGATATGGGTTCGGTTCCTGGATAGAGATCAATCTTCAACTCAATTTCTCGTTGTGAGGGTAACCTAGGTAATTCATCGGGAAAAACATCCAAAAAGTCTTACACCACCAATATTACGTCCAGTTGGGATTTGTCCCGATCATCTCCCTTTAAGCTAGCCAAGAAACTCAATTTCTCCCTGCCTTAGCTTTCAAGAATCTATTTCCTGTCGTGGGAAATGGATTGGAAGAATTGCGACCATTCCTTAAAGTAAAAACTACCCCTCCCAATAATTGGAATGAAATCCTCTTGCGAAAACAATCCATCATCGCATAGAAAGTGGACAAAAAATTCATCCCAAATATAATGTTGTACCTTTTTATATCTAACGCAACCAAATCTAGGATCAATTCATGCTCCTCAATTCGAAGCACACAACCTCTACACACCCTTGTTGTGTCCAACCGTTCTTCCATGGGCATGTCAATACTAAGGGCATGTTCTAGCTTCTCATATCCTAATCCCAAATTAAAAGCATATGCAGTACGTATGAATGAGTGTGTAGCATTGGGATCAAAGAAGATTTGGGCCCAAGAGTTATAAAGAAGCACGATTCCTTCCACTACGGCATTAGAAGCATCCTCCTCAGGTTGAGTCAAAGCAAAAACTCTCTCTTGATTGGTGCCGCCGGGGGCTTGAGCTTGTAACGGTCTTTGCTGTGCTGGCCTTTGTAGGGGTGGCTTGTTTCCTGATACTTGCCTGGTTGGTTGATTGGTCCTTGGGGGAAATGAGGGGCATCTATGTTTGAAGTGCCCAAACTCTCCGCATGCAAAGCATTGACGCAGGTCAGTGTTTGTTCTAGTCTAAGCAATTCCATCTCCTCGGGTTGTTTGAAGTCTCTGTCCACTTGTCTGGTCTGGCCGTCAATACGGTACCGTTCACTGTAATCTATTACTACTAGCACCCGTCTGGATCAGAGCTCCTCTCATGAAGCTCTATCGTCGCTGGCTGTCCTTTATATCTCTTTCCACAAGTGCAGCTCGGTCAACCATATCCCCATACTCCCTGATCTTGAGGGCCACCAAATCCCTGCTCAAAGAGCTTGGACCTACTGGCCTTAGTAGATATAAACTCCATAGCATAATGGGATAGCTCATCAAACCTCATCTCGTACTCGGCCACCATCATGCTGCCCTGTCACAGTGCAAGAAAATCTGCCTTCATTCTGTCTCTAACTGATTCTAAAAAATACTTGTCTTGGAAGATTTGGTTGAAATCCTCCCAAATGAGTGCATCGGCCTCTCCCTCCAATAGATATGTTGCCAAACCGACCCTAAGGTCATCGGCCACACCCATGCCATCACCAATCTTCTTCAATCAACGGATCCATCTATCCGTATACAGGGGATTGGAGCTTCCTTAGAAAGTGGGTGCACGTTGTCTTAGAAACTCTCGAAGAAGGACCATTCTCCGATTCTCATCCCCGTTGCCCGGTACTTAGGCCAGTGGATGAGCTCCCCTATTGTGGTTGTTGGGGTTGTTGTTGTTTCCATTCTGGTTTTGTGCCAGAGTGGTGAGCTCCCTTAAGCATTGGTAGATGTCGTTCATGACATCGGAAGGTGGTGATGGTGGTGGTAGTGGGTTTGCTTGGCCACCACGACCTCGTCCACGTCCACGCCTCGTCCATCTTGCACATCAATTCACAATTTAGTTTCATTAATGTACAAGACATCCTAACTATACTTTTAAACTAAAGCATTAGACATGTACAGAATTTATATCACTGATTCTATTCCACCTAGTCCTACACTCTAATGGTAATCCATAACCTACAGCTCCCATGTAAGACCTAAAGCCTAGACTCTGATACCAAAACTTTGTAACGCCCCAAAACCCACCCTAGACGACATTACAAACTAAAACCATTCACATCGTGAGAGCAACTAAATAATTCATCCATAAAGAAATTTCATACATCAATGGTAATCTTTACAAACTTGTTCCCAAAAGAATACGCCAAAACATGATGAATATATCCCCAAAAGAATATGATCTCAAAGTAAGATAATTACATCCCAAAAGAATTAAACATAAACTCGCAGTGGAATTACAAAAGTTTCTAGACTTCAAAATATTTTCCAAAGTACATTTCATAGTCTAGAATAAAAAGTAATGTTGTTCTAAGCGTCCAACTCGGGATTAACATGCCCGTCTACGGGAATCTCCCAGTGTGCCGGTTCCTCAATTCCCAAATTCTCCTCTAGTACATAATTTGAAAAATGTAGTTTGTAGGGGGGTGAGCACTAAGCTCTGTAATAATATTCCTCCCAAACTTGAACAAGGTTTAGAAAAGTATATAAAAATGCTTGGCCACCTTTCACAAAATAGCATATATGAATTTTAAAAGAAAATCAGGACATTTAAACAGATTTCAAGTTTAAGCAACAGTGATGATTTAATGCATAAGTGAAACCAATATACAACTAATAATTCATTCCACTATAAACCGTTTCTCCTAAGTTCTTGTAGAATGTCATACTTCCCAAAATTCTTGTAGAAACTATTTCTGGTAGAATAAACAATAACTCATAACTTGAACATTTCACAACAATATATACATGTATCTCAACCATGATGTAAGGCATCCACATGAATCAACACATTAAGTAACATCTAGGCCACACACACACACCCAAATCTTCTCAAAGATATCCAACCTTTAGGAAGGGCGTATACCATACCAATGACAGTGACGTATCCAACTCAGGCATTAGTATACTAACCCTCCACCACGATACCCGTGAGTAATAGCGATTTAGTCTTACCAAAGCACTAACCCCACTACGAGTGATAGGAAAAGTTCAAACCCACACAGAGGATGAATAACGTCTACCCACTCTACGATATCTCGTCAAAGTCCACCCATGGTCATCCCACACTCATGAGAGATACAATACCAAACTCAATATCTCAATTTACAAGCATATCTCAAAAATCCCAAAATTTATCATGTGACAATTCAAAAACCAATTAAGAAAAATACAAGATATCACAACAACATCATTTTATTTCTCAACACAAAGTACTATAGTTTCGAAATCAATAATAAAGGAAGAATTTAAGAAGAAAATCCATCACTCTCAAAAAAATAGGGTTTTTAAAGCAAGAAAGGAGATTTCGTGGGTATTCAACCCTAACTTGTGTAAAACATGATAATAATTGAAAGAAGATCAAGAAAAGATGATTTCATAGCAAATATATAAGATTTAGAGTCAAATAATACATATATATATTAGCCCTAACATCAATGAACAATAATGGAAGAAAATCTCATACCTTGATGTTCTTGAAAAGACTAGGTTTTGATCTTCTTGAAGTTGAAATCCCCTTTGATTTTGTGTTTTTCTCTTTCTTTACTCCTCTCTAAGGTCTCCTAGGGTTTTGAGTGTTGAAATGGGGCTAAAAGGGTTGTTCTTAAGTATTTATAGTGAAAGGAAAGCCGGCCATTTGTGACTTAAAATTTTTAGATATTTCGAAAACCTTCTGGAAGGTTGTTCGTCGACCTTCTGGAAGGTTTTCCTATTTGACAAGCCATTTTCATTAACCTTCCGAAAGGTTGTCATCGACCTTCTGGAAGGTTTTGTCTATTGGACAATCATCTTCCTTAACCTTCCGAAATGTTTGTCTTCTGGACAAACATTTTCATCAATCTTCCGAAAGGTTTGTCAACGACCTTCCGAAAGGTTTGCCTATTAGGCCAACTTTTCCAGAGACCTTCCAGAAGGTTTTGCCTACTGGTAAAATCTTTTACCTTAACCTTCCCGAAGGTTTTTCATCGACCATTCAGAAAGTTTTGTCTATTTTTCTACAATACCTCCCTTTTTCATTTCCAATCCATTCCCAACCTTTCAAATTCCAACCCAAGCGTCTTCAACATGCTTTTGTACATCAAACCTAGTTGATATAAGTTTTATTACAACGATTTCATATATTTGCAAGCTAAATTAATTTTTAACTATCGTCTCCCAAATTTTTCCATATTAATATTTCAAAAGAATTAATAACTTGCTATATAAACCTACATACATATATAAAGATAAAAGTGTGGGGTTTACATAGCCACCCTTTACTGGCTTGTGAATGCTGAATATATGGAGTGTGAGCCTTGCATTTTCGTCCATGGTGGTCCCTCCAAGGTGTGTACAAGCCTCCCATCAATAGGGGGTTGTATTGATGCATTGCACAGGCTAAGAAAAGCCTAGCCTGCAACTTCTCTGGTTGCCCCCTTCTCTCCCATCCCCATTAATGCCATTACCTTCAAAGTCTTCCACAAAAGTGTAGGAATCATGGAAATGTGTAAGGGATGTCAGGGGACAAGTGGGGGAATCAATTGTGGGACCCTCAAGCAAGTGGAGCATGGTTTGTAGGTGTTTTGGGCTGTTCAGCAGACAGTACCGGTACTCCGAACTCCAGAGGCAGAACTGTACCAATACTGCATTTCGGTACTATTTTTGCTGTGGACCAATTTTTGTAGAATCGTCATCACTTTTGATCCGGCCTTCAGATGTAGCTCAAATGTTGACAAAATATAGAAGACATCTAGATCTACAACTTTCATGTTTTGCACGTTTTCAAATTCGAAGCGGATTATGGTCAAAAAGGAGAAAAACTGAAGTACGTCTAAAAAATGGTGTGGATGTTGATGCCTATGTTACCAAACACCAATACCTCCTTGATTTCTTTCACTTTTAAGCCTCCAAATCCTCATGTAATGTGTCCATCTCTTCACCACACATCCACACATAGTTCCAAGGTTCTAAAATCCATCATTTATGCTATAATTACCTGCAACATCAAAAATTCAACATTATTGACAACTTTGGCTAACTGTAATTACTTAAATGCAAAAGTTGAGTTAAAATGCTTGTAATGAGGCCTTCAAGTATTCAATATTATGTGCTCATCACTCATTAGACCCCCCAACTGAATCTTTGCTAGTCCCTATCAACCTAAATGTAAAAAATAGGCAAACAAATATAAACCTAAACTAATTCTGTTATTGCATGTAGCGTATGCAACAAGCCTTTGAATGTTATTCCATGTAGCATATGCAACAAGCCTAGTGGATGAGTTTTGTCTCTTGAAGGTTTCCAGTGAAGGTACCTACAAACTTCTTTTTCCTGTATCCAACATTTGAAACATATGCCCTTATCCTATCTAGCACTGGAATGTCAAAAACAGCTTTCTCCGAACACCTGAACCAATCACATATGAGTTTCATCATAGCTGTAAATGTTATTCTAGAGTATCCACCTGCACATTTCCTTTCAACTCATTTGTGTATGAAATGCATATGCAATTTAAACATTTACTCAACAACATCCACATTCACTTGGCTATCCAAAATTAGATTTGATGCAAAACTCACCCACAGTTTCCCTAAAAAATGAATAACTCAATAATTATCCAAGTATGCTCTCGATGTGCATATGTGAGATGGAATCTTGTGCCCAAACCAAAATATACTCAAATATAATTCAAAAAATGACGTACATGTATAACAATTGAGAGCCTTTCCTCAAGGTGCCACTCTACTTACTGCACCATAGTTCCCATCATCAGTTCCAAGGACTAGTGTTGCCCTCCGGGCAACTGCCCCCACTAGCTCAATTGTAGTAGAGGTGGGTGAGTTTGAGGAGGAGGATGATGAGTCTAATGATGAGGATGTGGATGAGGATGCTAGGTCCAAGGATGGGGAGGAGGATTAGGGAGAGTCCAAGCTTGTTTTTGTTGTTTTTGTTTGTTGTATATAGTGAAGGACAGTGGTCTAGTCGTAGTCGGCCTAATAGAAGAGTCGCTAGGATCATAGGCCATTTTGTCTTAAGTTCTTTATACAGAATCTCATACATTTATGAATGAAAGAACCATGCTTCTTATTTTGTTTTGCCCCAAGATCATTTACAAAATTGCATTTTGATTTGAGTATTTTGTTGATCCATGAATTGTTTAACATGAATGGAATTGTGTATATATAGTATAGTTGAAAATAAGGTTTGCTACGGACTAGCAAAACTCAAGTTGCGAGGTGTGATGAGTGTAGAATAGTGCATAATATGCATCTCTATTCCACCCATTTTAACTTGTTTTTGTAGTGGAAATTGGAGAAAATTGTTTTAAATTGATACTTAACGAATAGTTGTTTGATTGTAGGTAATGGGCTGGTAAGGGCATGCATAAAGCACTCCATCGAGTGCTCAAGGTCAACGGGAAAGAAGGGACCGCTTGATGGATGGCTCGAGACCTCAAGGAACCAAGAAAATTCCAAGACAAGACAACATCTAACGGTAGATATTATTCAAGACCTACTAGTAGAAGTCATTCAAGACCTATTGGTAGAAAAGACCACTTGAAATCTTCTACCTCTACCATGCAACAAATGACTGATAGAAAAGCTTATTGCAAAATACCTACCGGTAGGTTACCCACGACCTATCGATAGATTTTGCCCAGAAATACCATACACTTCTTCACACGACTCCACCAACTCCAGGGGCCCACCATTTTTCCTCTAAACCATGCCTTGACATCTTTAACACCCCAAATTGAGATCCTATCCCCAAAATTTCAGATTGGAAGCATGAGAGAGGGAATAGGCAAGAGAGAGAGAGAGGGAGTGGTTGGAAAGGCATAGGAGGTCCATGCCTTGACTAATTTTGCTTCTTTGAGTTGACAACCTATCTCCAATAGTTCCAAGTCAGTCACTCATGCTAAGGGAGAGAGGTTTTACAAAAATATCAAGCTTTTTCACACAATTTCATATTACAATGCTTTTAGAGAGAGAAACTCCAACGTAGAAGATGAAGTTTTAGAGAGAAAAGTTGGGTTTTTACATTTTCCTTCACCATTTTTGTTGTAGTAAGCTCCATTTAACTTGTAATCTTTTTTTTTGCATTCTAATCTCTATTATTCAAGTTGTAATCAAGTTTAACTTAGGTTTTCTTGTATTTCATTTTGACATTTCGGTATTTTCTTTTCAAGCTTCGCATTTCAAGTATGAATGTCATTTCTTTTGTAGTTTAAACTTTCTCCTAACCTTAATACAAGTCTGTGTTTGATTTCATCACCCATGTTTCTTCATTTTATGTTTGTTTTTCCCTTCATTGTGAGTAGCTAAACTTTTAGTTGCCTCTTGGGTATGTGAAATCAAATCTCTTTCATTCTTCCTTGTAGTGTAAAGTGTTTGGTTTGACTAGGTTGAGTGTGAACATGGTTGTGGGTTTTTGATACATAGTAGACTTGTCACGGGGTATGCTTTTGTCCAACACAACCATATTAGTCCCTTACTTCCTACGAATCAATCAAACACTGAGACACCATTGGTTGAATGAAATGAGTCGATTTTGCATTTCCATTGGAATGACCTCTATGGATTAACCAACCTTGCTTTCTTGCATTTTTACAAATCACAGACCACCAAACTTCAAATCTCAAAGATTTTCCAATTTTCCCTTTGCACAAAGCACCCTTCCAAAATATTTGACCTCGCCTTCCCTGAGGAGACGACCTTGGAATACTCATTCCAAATGAAACATGACATCCCAAGACTCTCTCTATGCTTGGGGAGCAATTTTGCACACACACATTTTTTTTTTATCCACACATAATTTTTTCCACTTCTTGCATTAAACCCAAGAGAGATTGACATTCACCAATTTCTATAAGCCATATACACATAATTCGGGTTCGAGTTGGACATCAAGGAAAACAATCATGCAATGGCCAATAAAAGACCTGATGTCTTTGGCTACCCTTGGAGTGGGTGGGTTTGAAATCACTTCCACTTTGGACTTATCCACTTCGATTTCCTTTGCAGACACAATATGTCCAAGCACAATCCCTTGTGTTAACATAAAGTGGCATTTCTCCTAGTTAAGTGCTTGATTTCTTCTATCGACCCTAATCTCTGACCATGATTCCGGTTGTGCGTATGGCTTATACTGTTAGGTGAGTGTCACTCTCCCTCAGATGTCATGCAAGAAATGGGAAAATGTGTGTGTGTACAAAAGTTCTCCCTAAGCGCAGAGAGACTTTCGAGTGTCGTGTTTTACTTGGAATGGTATTCCAAGGTCGTCTCCTCAGGGAAGGACGGTGAATTATGTTGAGGTGATTTTGGTGAAAAAGGAAAACTATAAAATCTTTCGAGTTTGAGTTTTGAAGAGTGAAGTTTGTGATAGAAAATGCAATAGAAACAATTGTCAGCTAATCCAAATAAGTTATTCAAATGGGAATGACAAATCAACTCAAGACATTCTTCCATTGGTGCTTAGATGTTCAATTGATTCGTAGAAAGCGAGGGAATAGAACGGAGGTGAGGATTCAAACATACCCCATGACAAGTCTACGGTGTATCAAGAACTCACAACGACGTCCACTCTCAACCTAGTCGAACCAAACAGTCTTACACTACGAGGAGGAATTAAAAAGAGTTGTTTTAGCATACCTAAGAGGAATTATCCCTTGGATTAGCCAACTTAAAGCTTAGCTACTCATATTTAATGCAAGAACATACATAAAGTAAAGAGATATTGCAAAGAAATGAAGATTGGAACTTGAATTAATGTAAGAAAAGTTAAACTATGAAGAAGTGCATTTAATATCCATTTTAAAATCTTGAAGTGAAAAAGTCAATGCTACAATGGTAGAATCTAGAATGTATAACTAAACTTGTAGTACACTTGAAATAAATGATCTTAAGTGTAAATAAATGAAGCTTACAAGAGTCTTATAGAAGATTACAAATGAAATGGGTAAAGGAAATGCACAAATATAACTTCTCTCTCTAAAACTATGTCTTCCTCCTTGAGCTCTCTCTCTATAGTGTTCTACAATGCTGAATAATGTGAAATGTGTCTCGCATTTTTGTCCATGGAGGTCTTCTAGCTTGTGTGACAGGTTGCCCATCCATAGGAGGCTAAGTTAATGCCTTGGGCAGGCTAGGACAAGCCTAGTCTACAACTTGCCTGGCTTCCATCTCTTCCTCATTAATGCATTGGGCCTCCAAAATCCAACCTTAGGCAAGGGGTGGCATGTATGTGTGTAAAATATTTCAGGGGATAGGTGGGAGAAGCATAGGTGAGACCCCTAAGTGGAAGAGCTTGAGTTGCAGGCTGTCTGACATTTCTGGGCAAAACCTTTTGGAAGGTCGATGCAAACCTTTTGAAAGGTTTATGCAGGAATAGGGTAAACAGTAGACCAGTGACCCAAATCTTTTGGAAGGTCAATGAAAACCTTCCAGAAGATTTATTCTAGTAGAAAAAACCTTCCGAAAGGTTTTGGCAGTGCATAGGAAGACCAAGTGCAAACCTTCCGGAAGGTTTATGGCCAAACCTTTTGGAAGGTTTTCATCCGATTTGCCTTTTTCTTGGTTCATTCACCTGCCAATCCTTCCTTTAAGCTATCCCCTTATCTTCATTGACTTTAGACACTACGATGGGAGCTTAACTCAAGCCATTTACAATTCTTCACCAACATTCACACAAAACTTCATTAAAAGGTAGATTAACTGCATTTCATTCCAAATTCACAACAAAAGCAAGTATAAAAGTGTATAACCACATACAATATATGCAATATTTTGTGCTAATCATACCCCCCAACTTGATTTTTGGTAGTCCCTTTCAAACTTCATTTCAAACCACAAGATATAAAACTATGACAAAATCCATTCATACAAGTAAATATTCAAACACTCAAAATGCAAAAATCACATTGCAATTAAAGAAATAGACTTGGGCAATGATAAAATGAGACAATTGTGGTATTTTTCATTAATTGTTCACAAAATTTCAATACAATGGGTTAGAATTTAACAACAAACTGGCCCAATATCCTAAAGACACTTCTACTTGGTCGATGAACTAACCCTAATTGTACAACCTAAAATCAAAAGAAACAAACCACCAGAGACATCCTACTCCTCACTCTCATCACCAACATCGTCATCAAAAACATCCTTATCCTCAACACCACTCTCGGACTAACTCCCTTCCTCCTCGTCATCATCGTTGTCTTCACCGGACTCTCCCACCTCAACAACCGTAGAAGGTGAGGGACCGGAGGTTGCGTAACCATCATCGACAATCCGTAGTTAGTAGACTCCAAGGCATCCATATGCAGTAACATGGTGCAGGCAAGGGTAGAAGTAAAAGGTGCTGAGGATGATGCCCTAGATAAAGATGGCTCTAGTCCTGATGACTTGGCTCCCTACTGCTGTTTGACTCCAAGGCATCCATACTGCTGTTCAACTTCCCAATGACACCAGTCTCAGGAGGTAGCAGCGTATCATGTGTGTAGGACTTCACTTTGTAGTGAGAGCACATCCGCGTAACAAGATTTTCAAAGGGGAGGTTTGTCTTCGGCTTTGCATCCTGAGCAAAATCTTTCATCTCCTCCCAAATCAACAGGGCCACATCAAACACCTTCCTTATCATAAAATCATGGAGGAGGGGCAAGCTTCTCGACAATTGGGCTCTTTTCAGAATCCTGGGGCATCAAATTATAGTGGAGTACTTTGTTCATGACTTCGTAAGAATGCTTGAGGTCCCCTAACAAGAGTTGTCCCTTTAAAAGTGGTCAGGTCCTTGTAGGAGCCGCACATAATCAGAGAGTTGTCCCTTTAAAAGTGGTCGGGTAGCCCGGGGTAGTAGGGGGAGGCCTCTCATACCTCATCACATTGGCAATCAAATTAGTGGTCACCTCAAAAGTCCTCCCCAGCACATTAGTCCTCAACCCACTACCATCCTCGCCAAACACCAACAATTTCTTATAGAACTCTCTACACAACCCCAAGTTGTAGCCACTCACCTCCTCAAACCAAATACCCAAACCATGTCCCTCGATCACCCTCACCACTTTGTCATTTGGCCCGAATGAGATCTTGTCCACATACCTCTCACACGTGACGCCTTTCTCATTGATTCTCTATCTACTAGCGTCGGGTCTCGCTTTTTTCCTTTTCTTCTCCTGGTCTCCACTTCTCAGGCCCTCCACATTCCTTTTAGTGGAGCTAGTGCCCGTAGGTGGTGGGGAATCTGGCCCCATTCTATTGGTGCGGGTTATGGTAATCAACAGTGTCCCCAAGCCAAGAATTGTCAAAATCCACATTAAGAGCCACTCAACAGGCTCAAAAGTATCGAGAGAAGTCTTTACTAAACGAGTTATAGCACGAGATGTCAAGGTTTTGGAGAAACCCTAAGAGACATTTGAAATTGGGGGAAAATTTTGAGACCTATGGTATTAAGAGATTGTCCACAATTTTTGGCAAAATAAACTCAATAATCAACCCTAATCAAGAGAAAAGTAAGAATTGAGGGCTTTGGTGAAGTATTTTTTAAGGTTGGAAAAGAGTAGAGGAAGAGAAAAAAGTTTTGGAGCTTGAGATTTGAGGGAAATTTGAAATATTTTTTGAAAAATCTAAACTTAAACCCTTGTTTTTAGCATTCTGGGCAAGACCTTTTGGAAGGTCAATGAGAACCTTTTGGAAGGTCGATGAAAACATTCTTGAAGGTTTTGCCTTTGCTGCAAAACCATTCCTTTGCTCCAAAACACAAATCCAACTCAACTTTTTCCAACTCCTAAACATTCTAACACCTTATCTATGACATATAACCTACCAAAAACTTGAACCACACATCTGAACAACAATTGTGACGCCCAAAAAACTGGGGTCCCGTTGACAAACCGTCAACCCGAGGAAATGTCTCTGAGTGCCGCTTGATCTGACATCACACTAATATTATCCCATTACCAAAATTTTACGTCACACATAACAGCCGTGCTCCATTAATCATTTAATCCTATTGAGGTTTAATGCACCCCAATATATCTCCATTTAAGTCCACTTGTATCATTGGAATCAAAGGATGCATAGCCCAAGGGCTTGGAAGAAAAAAAAAAATTTCAAAATCTGCCAAAGTGTACCAGTACGCGTACCGGTACGCATGGCTCACTGGACCTCCAAGTACTGGTACGTTGAGCCCATTTTTTTTTTTGTTTCACCTGTTTTACATTCCAAGTCCATTCCAAACTTAACCAAATTCATCCCAACATGTATAAAGATGTTTTCTACATTATACATGATCCATGCAAGTCTATTACAACCCATTCCATACATTTCATTGATTTACATGAAATTTCATATCAAAACTAAGTTTTTTTCACATAACATTACAAAAATTCAATATTTACACAAAATGTGTTATACGAGCCACAAGTTGGCTCTCTTCATCCTTAAGGTCATGTGTGAGGGCCTTCCATCGGCATGTACCCCACACCTAAAATGTTTTCTCGTATAGGGTGAGCCAACGCCCAATAAAGTATTTCCTATAGAGTCTACTCCCCAACTTAAGTACATATGCAATGTTCACATGCAACATGTCATATACAACAATCGTTCCAATTAAGACTAATCAATCTATGTTGAAATTTAACATGTCGTGTCATGATATTAGATGACACCCATTCATGCAATTCAACCTGAGCCCTCACCGGCTCCTTTCCCCCATGCAATGTCATGAGTACAATGACTGGGTTTTTCAACCCCCGCCATTAGCCTCACTCATCCAATGACCATTTTAAGATTTTACAGTGTCTTTGTAGGGGTGGATGTTTATGAACTTACACCAAGGGTCACCCAATCCACACAGAATTTACGGACTTCCATCGAGGGTTCCGCGAACACCCACACACTTCATGAACTATACCAAGGGAGTGCGTATCCCAACACCGGGTCTTGCACCCGAGGGATCTTCTAGCCCTTCTTGCTAATCCCAACCCTAATCACCATGTAATCTATGAGACTCAGCCAAGTCTTCGACTAAGCTTACTCGAGCCCACTAGTCATCCACCGAGTGTGGTGTTGACAACAACCATGTAGACACACCCATACATGCGATGTCTCCGTGCATATGCAATACAATGCACCATTGCTATTTCAATGTCATGCCTCACATGTGATGAATGCCACAAGAATACAAATCCCATGCATATAAACACTAATTTCGTCACTATGTTAGTATATCAAGGAGCCTATATTAACATTTCATATCCAACCATGATCCTCAAGCATGTTATCACATAATATATGCCAATAACTCACTGAATTTCACAAAACATAATATAAACACATAGCATGCCCACATAACACCCATTTTCCATAGAATTACACAAGTAATTGCAACCTACCAATTCCAATCTAGGAATTTTACTTAAATTAGGTCAAATTCACATACCCAATTCACCAATCACCCAATTCCATCAATTTCATGACCATAAACAAGTGATATAAATCTCTATCAACCTACCCATTACGTACAACACCTTAGGTTATAAAATAAACTCAAGTAGGAACGAACCCTACCTCTTGAAGCATAAGAAACGACCGTAGGAAGTCCCTAGAACCCACTTCTAGCCCAAATTCCAAACTTCCAAAAATACCGTACCTTGATGTTCGGTAAAACCCGTCGTTTTTGGTGTGGTCGCGTAGCCCTCGGCGAGAGGAGCAACTTTAATTCTTGGCCCGAGTGGATTTGAGCACTCAAACTTCCTAGATCATAGAAAGAAGGTGGATTCTTCCCTCACCTTCCCTCTCTTTCTCTCAATGTTGAAGGCCGGCTGAAGAATAGGGGAAAAATTTTCCCCTATTTATACTCTTAGAATACTTAGCCCACAACGCGCCACACGACTCTCTTTTTTCGGGTCCGTTTTCGTCCCGAAATGATTAAATTTCATCCCCGTTCAAGTTCAAATTTTTTTTTTAATTTGCTTGAAATTATTTTCTAAATTTTAAATTTTTATTAAAAATCCAATTTTTTGGTCACCCAAGAGTCGACTGTCTCGTGAAATGTAAAAAATCTGACTATCTCGGAATTCGATGAAATTTATCAGAGTAACTAGATTTTGCGATATGAATTCAACGGTGAGGTCTGTTTCATCATCCAAGGTCTAGAAAAATTCAGGTTTACAACCCTTATCGTAGTGGCAAATTACCGTTTTGACCTTGTTTACAAAAGTTTAAATTTACCGAGTTTTACATTCTTCCCCCTTAAAAAAATTTTATCCCCGAAATTCACACACACACATACACACTTAACCGCATACATATGCAACAATGACATTATACTTAAAATTATAAAACTTGTACCTTTATCCTTGAACATGAATGGATAGTTGATGCGTATAGTGTCCTTATGCTCCTTTGTCACCTCCTCTATGTCTCGATGCTGCCACAACACTTTCACTAGCCTCACAATTTTGCCTCGCAAAACCTGCTCCCGGTTATCCATGATGCGCACCGGTCCCTCCTCGAAGGTCCCATTCGCATCAACAATCATCTCACCCCAACCCACTACATGTGTCAAATCTGGAGTACACTTTCAAAGCATAGACACATGGAACACCACTTGAACACCCGATAGATTTGGCGGTAACGCCAACCGATAAGCCGTTGTACCCACCTCTCAAGTACCTTGAAAGACCTGATAAACCTCGATGATAGTTTCCCTCGTTTTCTGAACCTAACAACTCCTCTCTTAGACATCACCTTCAAGAAGACGTTCTCCTACCTCAAACTCTAGAGGTCATCGCCTTCTGTCGGCATAGCTTTTCTACCGGCTCTTAGACGTAAGAAGACGCTTCCGAATGAAATCCACCTTCTCTTAGGTGTCTCTAATCAATTCTGGACCCATTGAGGGTCTCACTCCCACCTCCGTCCAACAAATCAGAGAACAGCAAGACCTCCCATAAAGTGCCTCATAGGTGCCATCTGTATGCTTGTGCTGATAACTATTTTTGTAGGCAAATTCCACTAAGGGTAAGTGAACGCATGCCCGTAGCATATCCTCTAATATCTGGATGGTCCTCTCCGATTGACCATCCGTCTAGGGATGAAATGATGTACTCATCGTCAACTAAGTCCCCATAGCCCATTGGAAGCTCTCCCAAAAGTGGGCGGTGAACCTGGGATCCCAATCAGATACTATAGATATGGCCACCCATGTAACCTGACAATCTCTCATATGTACAATCTACAGAATTCCTCTAATCAAAAGGTCATTCGCACTGCCAAAAAGTGTGCCGACTTGGTAAGCCGGTCCATTATCACCCACACCACATCAAGTCCCCGTAATTCTAGGACAAAATCTATCGTGATATGCTCCCACTTCCACTCAGCTACCTCCAAGGGCTGAAGCAACCCTGCTAGTCTCTGGTACTCAACCTTAACCTGCTAACACGTGAGGCATCTACTAACAAAGTCACCCATCTGCCTCTTCATTCCACTCCAATAATACTGGCGACAAAGGTCATGGTACATCTTTGTGCCACCTCGATGTACTACAAATCAGAAGGAGTGGAACTCCCTAAGGATCTCCTCTCTTAGATCCACTAACTCGGGAACCACAGCCCTTTTCCTGTACCGAAGGCTATCATCTGAGTGAATGTCCCAACCCTTATCGTCGATACCCACCTGCACTCGGTCCTTGATGGATAATAACTTAGGGTCCTACCTCTAGGACTCAATCACCCTGCTCAATCGGGAAGGCGTAGCCATCAAGCTTCCTAAAATGCCCTGAGCCTGACCCCTGTAGTGTAACCCGAACTATCCTACAGTCTCAAGCATCTTCCATTCCCGGGAAGCCACACTAGTCAAGACTCCCCTTGACTTTCAGCTAGGTGCATCTGCCACCACATTCGCCTTACTCGGATGGTAATGGAAGGTGAAGTCATAGTCTTCCAAGTACTCCATCCACCGACGTTGCCTCATGTTAAGGTCTCGCTGTGTAAAAATATACTTCAGACTCTTGTGGTCTGAAAATAGCATGAATTGCTCCCCATATAAGTAGTGGTGCCAAGTCTTTAAGGCAGAGACAATTGCCGCCAACTCTATATCATGTGTGGGATAATTCTGCTCATGATTCTTCAACTGCCGAGAACCAAAAGCCACTACCCTCCCAGACTACATCAAAACACAATCGAGTCCGTCCTTGGAGGCATCACAGTACACGATGTACATCTGTCCTCTCTCTGAAACTATTAGAATAGGAGCTAAAGTAAAACCTCCTTTTCAACTCTTAGAATGCCTTCTCGCACAAATCATCCTATTGAAACTTGACCTCTTTTCGGGTCAATCTCGTCATAGGTGCAACTAGTCAGGAGAAGTCATCAATGAACCTCCTGCAGTACGCCACCAATCCCAAGAAACTACGTATCTTGAAGAATGACTTCGGTCTCTCCCAATTCATGACTGCCTCAACCTTTTTCGGGTCCACGGATACACCCGAAGTCGACACCACATGTCCCAAAAATTTCACCTCTATAAGCCAAAACTAAAAATTTATGAACTTGGCATACAACTGGTGGTCTCTCAAGGTCTGTAGAACGATCCTCAAGTGATCCTCATGCTCCTCCTCTGGCTTGGAGTAGATCAGGATGTCGTTGAAAAATACTATGACGAACTGATCTAAATAGGGTTTGAACACGCTATGCATGAGATCCCTGAATGTCGCTCGAGCATTCGTCAACCCAAAGAGCATCACAGTAAACTCGAAATGCCCATATTGTGTCCGAAACACTGTCTTAGGGATATCAGCCCCCCTGATCCTCAACTGATGGTAGCCCGTGCAGAGATCTATGTTGGAGTAGGCCTGCGCTCCCCTCAGCTGATCAAAAAGATTGTCAATCCTCGGAAAAGGGTACCTATTCTTAATGGTGACCCGGTTCAACTGTCGATAATCTATACACAACCGAAGGTTCTTGTCCTTCTTCTTGGCAAATAACACCAGAGCACCCCAAAGTGAAGTGCTTGGTCTAATAAACCCCTTGTCCAACAACTCCTATAACTAGGCCTTGAGTTCTTACAACTTAGCTGGTGCCATTCTATACGAAGTCATAGAAATAGGAGATGTGCCCGAATGCAACTTAATAGTAAAGTCTACATCCTTATGTGGAGGTAAGCCCGGTAATTCATCCGGAAAAATGTTCTTATATTCACAGACAACCCGAGGTAGACCCAATTCCTATCTCACCTCATCCTCTAAGGTAAGGCTCGTAAGTCATCCCATTAACTGCCCATGCCATCGAGAGTCATACACGACTTGGGATAAAGCGTCGTGCTTTTCCCCCTAAAACTTAAAACAGACACTATCCGGTGTATAACCTATGACCCTCTTACAATCAATGATGACCTGATGTGCCGCAATCAAATCCATTCTGAGGATAACGTTAAACTCCATCATGTCCATAACCTTAAGGTCCACGGTGAGTAGAATCCTCGAGATCTCTAACTCACAGCCTCGACATATCCGGTCAACACATACCCGAGCTCCTAAGGGAGAATTTACATACAACAGCTCTTTCAAGGTATCAACCTCTAAGCCCAAATCCCGTACACGTGATGCAGAGATGAATGAATGTGATGCTCCAGAGTCAAACAACACCC
Source organism: Ilex paraguariensis (assembly GCA_963454935.2). Classification (NCBI taxonomy): domain Eukaryota; kingdom Viridiplantae; phylum Streptophyta; class Magnoliopsida; order Aquifoliales; family Aquifoliaceae; genus Ilex; species Ilex paraguariensis. The sequence goes on from CAUOFW020002388.1 coordinate 25,552, forward strand.
TAGCCCATAAGTGAGAGAATAGAAACGTACCCTGGATAACTGACTGATCCACTGGCTCAGTCTAAGGTATCATGGCATAGACACGCCCTTGAGTCCCCAAAGTCCTAGCCTGCATGCCCTTTCCTGGCCTCGACCCATGCCCTGGCCCATCTGGCTTGATTGTGGAGTCCCCGCTCATGTAGTGGTAGCGGCCTAAGTAGCACCCTAGAATTGGTACTAACTCCACTAGCCCATTGTGGGGTAGGGAGGAACTAAATAAGCTTGTGGCTGCCCCACTGATGACTGGGACTGAGATGATGTCCCATGACTCTGAGATCCTTGCCTCTGAGGGCAATCCTTTCTCATGTGACACGGTTGGTGGCAATGATAGCAAGTCCTCTAACCTGTCTGATATGTTGTCCCGAAGTTTCCCCTGCCTTGGGAGGAGTGGCCTTGGCCTTGGCCCTGATAGCCACGGCCCTGTCCTTGAAACACTTGAGGGGTAGAAGTACTCTACCTCTTCCCCGAACTAGAAGAAGAGGATTGACCCTCCTTCTTTCTATCCTTGGCACCAGCCTCCCGAATATTCCTAGCATTATCCACCTCTCGTTCAATGGCCATCGCTATCTCGACCATTAAATCCAAATCTTGTAGGCGAAGGCTAACAATCTTTCCTTGGATGGATAATTTCAGACCATCCTCAAACTTCCTCACCTTGGCCATATCCATGGCCACGTACTTGTCGGTGAAACGGGCTAACTCTATGAACTTAGCCACATACTCCATCACCGTCATTGTTCGTCGCAAGTGTAAAAACTCCTAGGCCTTTGCATGTCTTGTGGCAGACGGGAAATACTTCCCATGAAAAGTTCCTTGAACTCGCCCCATTTCATGGTCTCTAAATTCTTGGTAGCGCTCACCCAATCCCACCACAATTGGGCTTCTTCTTCTAGCTGAAATGTAGCTAGTCTTATCTTAGTGGCATCAAAGGTGATTTCCATTGCCCCTAAGACTTTGTTGACTTGACGAAACCAATGGTCAGCTACCATCGGATCCGCCCCTCCCTTAAATATTGGAGGCTTATGTGCCTTAAACTGTTGGATGTTGCTTGAGCCTCCTTTATTTGCATTGGCACTAGTTTGTGCGACAGTAGCCGTCATCATGCCCATAGTCTCGTTAAATGCTTGTTGGTCCAAAGTCGGTGGTGGTTGATTATTGTTTCGCCCACCGCCTCGACGTCCTCTTGTTGTACTGGCCATCTACACATATGTTAGATAGCAATAGAGTACCAATTTAGTATCCCAAAGTAGGGACCAACTTTGAACTTTGGAATTTACCTCCCCATCTCCCTAGTAGAGCTTATGTCACCCACTAGTAGACCTTTTTCACTTTGAACTATTACGTTCCCTTGTTTTCCGACCCCTAAGGTTATGTTTTTTAATCCTAGTGTCACTTTTTCGTATACATTTTACCATATATCTTATTCACATAACATACAACTCATCACATGTATCATCTTAAGCACATAATCATGAACGCACAATGCATGCAATGGTCTAAACCCATGCCCAACAGCCCTAGGTAAATCATATACCTATGCTCTGATACCAAGCTGTGATGCCCCTAAAACTGGGGTCCCGTTGACAAATCATCAACCTGCGAAAATGCCTGTGAGTGCCACTTGATCCAACATCACGCTAATATTATCACATTACCGAAATCATACATCACACGTAACACCGGTGCTCCATTAATCATTTAAACCTATTGAGGTTCAATGTACCCCAATATATCTCCATTTAAGTCCATTTGTATCATTGGAACCAAAGGATGCATAGCCCAAGGCCTTGGAAGAAAAAAAAAATTTCAAAATCTGCCAAAGTGTACCGGTACGCATGGCTTACTGGACCTCACTTTACCAGTATGCGTACCGGTACACTAAGCCCATTTTTTCTTGTTTCACCTATTTTACATTCCAAGTCCATTCAAAACTTAACCAATTTCATCCCAACATGTATAAAGATGTTTTCTACATTATACATGATCCATGCAAGTCTATTACAACCCATTCCATACATTTCATTGATTTACATGAAATTTCATATCAAAACTAAGTTTTCTCACAATAATGTTAGAAAAAATTCAATATTTACACAATATGTGTTATATGAGCCACAAGTCGGCTCTCTTCATCCTTAAGGTTCCGTGTGAGGGCCTTCCATCGGTGTGTACCCCGCACCTAAAATATTTTTCCGTATAGGGTGAGCTAACGCCCAGTAAAGTATTTCCTACGGAAGCTACTCCCCAACCTAAGTGCATATGCAATGTTCACATGCAACATGTCATATACAACAATCGTTCCAATCAAGACTAATCAATCTATGTTGGAATTTAACATGTCGTGCCATGATATGAGATGATACCCATTCATGCAACTCAACTCGAGCCCTCACTGGCTCCTTTCCCCCATGCAATGCCATGAATACTATGACCGGATTTTCCAACCGCCGTCATTGATCTCACTCATCCAATGACCATTTTATGATTTTCTAGGGTCATTGTAGGGGTGGGTGTTTATGGACTCATACCAAGGGTCACTCAACCCACACGGAATTTACGGACTTCCACCGAGGGTTCCGCGTACACCCGGACACTTCATGAACTGTACCAAGGGAGTGCGTATCCCATCACCGGCCCTTGCACCCGAGGGATCTTCTAGCCCTTCTTGCTAACCCCAACCCTAATCACCGTGTAATCCGTGAGACTCGGCCAGGTCTTCGACCAAGCTTACTCGAGCCCACTAGTTATCCACCGAGTATGGTGTTGACAATAACCATGCACACACACCTATACATGCGATGTCTCCGTGCATATGCAATACAATGCACGATTGCTATTTCAATGTCATGCCTCACATGTGATGAATGCCACAAGTATACAAATCTCATGCATATAAACACTAATTCCATCACTATGTCAATATGTTAAGGAGCCTATATTAACATTTCATATCCAACCATGATTCTCAAGCATGTTATCACATAATATATGCCAATAACTCACTTAATTTCACAAAGCATAAAATAAACACATAGCATGCCCACATAACAACCATTTTCCATAGAATTACACAAGTAATTGCAACCTACCAATTCCAATCTAGGAATTTTACTTAAATTAGGTCAAATTCACATACCCAATTCACCAATCACCCAATTCCATCAATTTCATGACCATAGACAAGTGATATAAATCTCTATCAACCTACCCATTACATGCAACACCCTAGATTCTAAAATAAACCCAAGTATGAAGGAACCCTAGCTCTTGAAGCATAAGGAACGAGCGTAGGAAGTCCCTAGAACCCACTTATAGCCCAAATTCCAAACTTTCAAAAATACCGTGACTTGATCTTTAGTAAAACCCGTCATTTTTGGTTTGGTCGCGTAGCCCTCGACGAGAGGAGCAATTTTAATTCTTGGCCTGAGTGGATTTGAGCACTCAAACTTCCTAGATCGTAGAGAGAAGGTGGAGTCTTCCCTCATTTGCCCTCTCTTTCTCTCAACGTTGAAGGCTGGCTGAAGAATGGGGAAAAATTATGATTTTCCCCCTATTTATACTCTTAGAATACTTGACCCACAATGCGCCACACGACCCTCTTTTTCTGGGTCCGTTTTCGTCCCGAAACGATTAAATTTCATCCCGGTTCAAGTTTAAATTATTTTTATTTTAATTTGCTTGAAATTATTTTCTAACTTTTAAAATTTTATTAAAAATTCCATTTTTTGAGTCAGCCAAGACTCAATTGGCTCGTGAAACGCAAAAAAATTTGACTATCTTTAAATTGGATAAAATTTGTCAAGGTAACTAAATTTTGTGAGACAAATTCAACGGTGAGGTCCGTTTCATCATCTGAAATCTAGAAAAATTCTGGTTTACAACCCTTATCGTAGTGGCAAATTACCATTTTACCCGTATTTACAAAAGTTTAAATTTATCGGGTTTTACAACAATTGATTGATCTTGTCCAAAGTCATTTTTGGAATTGCAACATCATTTAAAATTTTGATGTTTTCAAAGCACAAGACATGGATTTCTAATTTTAACTACCAAAATGAATACCCAAAGCATAGGGCTACAAAACACATTGCTCAAAAGCCTGAACTACGCACATATGAGCATCATCATGGCTTTCAATGCTATTCTAGAGTATGGACCTCCACATTTATTTTCAAACTTGTGTGTGTGTGAAATGGACATGTAATTGAAGCATTTACACAAAAGAGTTCACATTCACTTTGGCTATCCAAATTAAGCTTCGATGCAACCTCACCAAGGGTGTCTCTCAACAATGAATCACACTATGGTTATCCTGACACGCTCTCCATGTGTATATGTGAGATAGAATCTTTTGCACAACACAAAGTATGCTCACATATAATCCAAAAATGAAGTACATACATAGGAATAAAACAACCTTGGCATAGTCTCATGGAAGGAATGCTAGGGTATTAGATAGCAAAATCAACCTTTCTTTTTCTTTAAAAGTATGCTATCCCCATGCTTTCTCTAGATCATTTAGGACTATCAAGGGTTATAATTGGGCCTTGGCGTGATATTGAGACAAATGAAATGAAGGATATTGGATAACAAAGAGGGCTGTTTTGAGTGCATGACATTTATTTCAAAAAGATCATCCTTTTTATGGGATTTTCAATCTACACCATCACTTCACTGTTTGTTTTTTTTCTTCTTTTCCTTAACATTTTCCTTTTTTCTTTGATCATTCTATCATCTTTCACCCTTTTCTCTCTCTTTTTTCTTGGATTTCTCATTCTTTTTCGTTCAAAATTTGTATTCCACATTATTCACCCCTTTATTGAGTTTTCACATCACCATTCCTTCTCTTTTATGATCACTCATCTTCATCTCTAGGAACAAAGCAAGATATGGTAGATTTTTATCATTTTGCACTGGTTTGGTCCGATGTGTGGCATGGAACTTGGCTAAGGCTCAAGCATGTCACTAGGGATAATTTCACAAGAACATGGCTAAGGCTCAAAATAGATCATGGATGGCCTATGATCGTTTTTAGATGGGCATAGGGGAGCATTGTACATATCAAGAAAAATTCAATCAACTACCCAAATGCACCTAACCCAAACAAGTATAATGAGATTATTGAGCAAATTTGGAATTTGAAAAATTGGTCCTTGAGTAAATGTAAGTTCCCTCCAACATGGATTGGCCTTAAAGCTCTCATGGGTTCTTACTCATCTCCACTATTCATGTCAAACACTAAAATGTAAATTGTATCCATAAATTGTCAAAATTACAAGTTCATGGTGCACTTTTGGTTGAGTACAAAAGCAAACACATATGTGATACTCAAGCATAGGATGAACTTCCATAATGTGCTCATGTATTCAAGGTTCAATATAAAGATCAACATATCAATAAACCCATAACACTCTAAATTGGGGAATACAGATCAACATTCAGATCTTTTTCATAAAAAATTTTAAATTTTCCACATAATTTGCAACTATTGTAAACAAAAAACTATAGAATATGTGAATGGTGAATTTCACCACAAAAATTGGTATTATCAAAAAATAATTTCCACAAACATTGGTGTATTATACAAATGGTGCACCTCACCCCCTAACTTGATTCATGCATTACCCTCAATGCAACAAAAAAAATATGATATGCAATGAAGGACTGTAAAAAGATGAGTATGGTTAGAGAACACCTTGCACTTGAGCTTTAAAAAAAATACCAATATCTACAACTAAGAAAGACAACACTAAACACAAAGATAAATTAAGTAAGCATAAATAGTTAAAGTAAGTAAAGATGATTGTACACTAAAGATCATAAGAATAGTTAATCCTCCAACAAGTCTGGGTAGACCGGATCCACCAATTCTTCCTCCACCCCTTGACATTCAAAACCCTCAAAAAAAGGCTTAAGTATTTGGCCATTAACCTTGAATGTCTTGCCATCCTGGGGGTTGGTGATTTACACAACTCCATTGGGGTAGGACACCATAACAAGATAGGGGTCATCCTAATGGGATCAGAGTTTCCCTTGAAAGATAAAGAGACGAGAGTTGTACAAGAGCACTTTTTGTCCGAGCTCAAATGATTTTCCTTGCAATGAATTTTTCATGAAAGATTTTAGCCTTCTCTTTTTAAATTTTTTTGCTCCCATACGCATCTCTACGAATCTCCTATAATTCATTCATCTCCAACTTCATATTCTCTCCGGTCATTCTCAAATTGAAGTTTAAGGTCCTGATGGCCCAATAAGCTTTGCGCTCCATTTCAACTTGCAAATGGCAAGCCTTGCCATAGACGAACCTATAGGGTGACATGCCTAGAATGGTCTTGTAAGCAGTGCAGTAAGCCCATAGAGCATCGGTCAACCTAAATGACCAATCTTTCCTATTTGGGTTCACCGTTTTCTCTAGGATGTTCTTGATTTTCCCTATTGGCTAACTTAGCTTGGCTATTGTTTTGTGGGTGATAAGTGGTGGACACCTTGTGTGTGATGCCATATTTATGCATTAAAGATACAAATGATCTATTACAAAAATGCGAATTGCCATCACTTATCATTGCACGAGGTATCCCAAACCTTGAAAAGATGTTATCTTTTAGGAAATTAACCACGACCTGGTGGTCGTCGGTCTTAGTTAGGATAGTCTCATAGTCCACTACTAGTAGAATGTACAGGTAGCCAAATGACACGGGGAAGGAACCCTTGAAGTCGATGCCCCAACAGTCAAATATCTCAATAACAAGTACATGGAAGAGGGGCATCATGTTCCTTCGGCTCACAGTACCCAAATGTTGGCACCTATCCCATTCTTTACAGAAAGCAACATAGTCTTTGATTAATGAGGGCCAGTAAAAACCTGATTGTAAAACTTTTGCCGAGGTCTTCTTTGAAGAGAAATGTCCCCCGCACGATTCAAAATAACAAAAATGCAAGGACGTCCCATTGTTCATTCTCAGGTACGTATCTCCTCATGAGTTGGTCAAGACAATACTTGAATAGATATGGGTTATCAAAGTAAAAGTACTTCACATCCATCATAAACCTCTGTCTATCCTCCGGGCTCCAGTGTAGTGGTATTTGTCCTATAGCAAGACAATTGCATATGTCAGCATACCAAGGACAAATAGAATGAATAGCAAGTAAATGCTCATCAAAAAAAATGTTAGGGATAGGAATGTGCTCATCAACATCTTGCACCACAAGTCGGGATAAATGGTCTGCCACCACGTTCTCAACTCCCTTTTTGTCTTTAATTGTCAAGTTGAATTCTTATAGGAGGAGTATCACCTAATGAGTCTCGATTTTGCATCCTGCTTAGACAAAAGATACTTTAAAGCATAGTGATCAGTGTAGAGTACAATAGGTGAACCAATGATGTAAGACCAAAATTTATCCAATACAAATACTATAGCTATAAACACTTTTTCAATGGCAGTGTAATTCATTTGTGCTTCATTAAGAGTTTTACTAGCATAGTATATTACATAAGATCTCTTGTCTTCCCTTTGACCCAGCGCAATCCGAATGTGTAATCACTCACATCACACATAAGCTTAAAAGGTAAGTTCCACTTGAGTGGTCACATGATTGGAGGTGAAGTGAGCATACTTTTTAGTTTTATAAATGATGCCTCACACTCATCCGACCACACAAATGGGACATCTTTGAAAAGAAAATTGGTCAAGGGTCGATCCAAATGCACTAAAGTCCTTTATAAAGTGACGATAAAAACCAGCATAGCCAAGAAACGACCTGATGTCTTTGATGACCCTTGGCATGGGGAGGTTGGAAATGGCTTCAACCTTTAATTTGTCAACCTCAATCCCCTTCACTGAAACAATGTGCCCGAGCACTATCCCTTGTGTCATCATAAAGTGGCACTTCTCCTAGTTGAGGACCAAGTTCTTCTCCTCACATCTCTCAAGAACTCTCTCTAAATTCTCCAAACATCCTCCAAATGAATCCCCAAACACTGAGAAGTCATCTTTAAAAAATTCCATGATCTTCTCCACCATATCACTGAAAATCCCAATAACACATCTTTGAAAAATCCCTAGGTAGACAACCCAAATGGCATGCATCGGTAGGCAAAGGTACTATAGGGGCAAGTGAAGGTAGTGTTTTCCTGATCCTCCAATGCGATCTCAATTTGATTGTATCCAGAGTATCCATCCAAGAAACAATAAAATAAGTGTTTGACTACTCTCTCCAATACTTGATCAATGAATTGCAATGGGAAGTGGTTCTTTATTGTGCAAGAGTTGAGCTTTCGATAGTCGATACACAATCTCCATCGGGTGACCACCCTTGTTGGAATTAACTCATTCTTCTAATTTGCCACAATTATAACTCTTGATTTCTTGGGTACTACGTGCGTGGGACTAACCCATTTACTATCGGCAAAAAGAAATATGATGGCCATGTCAAGAAGCTCAAGTACCTCATCCCTCATCACATCTTTTATAATGGGGTTAATTCTCTATTGTGATTGTCAGGATGGTTTTGCATCTTCCTGCAAGTAAATCCTATGAGTGTAAATAAGGGGACTAATCCCCATAATGTCGGGTATGCTCCACACGATGGCTCCTTTGTGCGTCCTCAATACACATAAGAATGCTTCCTCTTGGCTTGCGTCTAAAGTTAAACTAATTACCTTTGGGAAGGTCTCATGCTCCCCCATGAATGCATTTTTGAGGCTGGATGGTAATGGCTTCAATTCCAAGGTGGGATTTTTCACAATCGACGGAAATTTTTTTTTCTCTTGATGTGGAAGCTTCTCCAATGTAAGGGTCCATTTTTCTACCCCTTTCAAGCTCTCTAGCTCCCCTTGATCATCAACCTCTTCCTCCCTAAGCTCCAATATGCTCCAAAGCTCCAAGTGATCTTACACCAATGTGTCAATCCTATTGACTTCGTGTACTTCCTCATCATCCGTTGGTTGTTTACACAAATTGAACACGTTAAGGTCCATTGTCATGTTCCCGAAACTAAGCTTCATCAATCCATTCTTGTAATTAATAACAGCATTAGAAGTAGCAAGGAATGGTCTACCTAGTATGACAGAAATTTGTGAGCTAGGATTAGCAACTGGAGGAGTTTCAAGTACAATAAAATTGACAGAGAAATAGAAATTGTCAACTTGGATTAAGACATCCTCAACTACTCCCCTTGGTGTTCTAATGCTTCGGTCCATCAATTGAATAGTGATTGAAGTTGGCTTCAACTCTTCAAGTTAGAGTTGTTGATACACCGAGTGGGGTAGGAGGTTGACACTTGCCCCCAAACCAAGAAGAGCATGCTCCACCTGATAATTCCCTATTGTGATGGCAATGGTGGGGTGTTGGTCCTTAAGATTGAGCTGACTTCGGCACAGGAAGGGATTTGCTTTATGGCATCAAGGAGTGGGATGTTGATCTTAACCTATTTGAACATCTTAATAATATCATAATAGTTAGCCACCTTCATGGGTGGCTTTAGAGGATTAGGAAAAGGGGCCAAAAATATTTGCGCCCAAGAGATTATGGATCGAGGCTTCAAGGAATTTAACCAAGTTTTGGCCTTGTCCTTAAGGGAAAATGGAAACAATTTCAAGTGAGTTATGTCTTCCATGGCATGATTAGTGAGGAAGGTTGTAACTATTTCCTCGAATTCCTTAATGTGCAAATAATGATTCTCTCTTTAAATTCTGTGGAATTGAGGAAGTAGTTGTAACATTCCCGACTTAACTAGGAAGGCATGAGCTTGGACCGGTAAGAGAATGCATGAGGGAGTGGTGTTACGTGTGGGTTGGAGATAATTGATTCGCACTTTTTAGTGGTCTGAATTATATTATATTATACACCGAAATATAAGTGGTCAAGTTATAGTTTTCTCGGTTTTAAGTCCAAGTATCAATCCCATGAAGTGTTTAGTAATTTAGTATTTAAAATAAAAGAAAAATAGTAAAGTTGTTGTTTGAAGAAGTATGATGTTTGATAGCTTATGATGTGAGCTTAGCTTGACAGCTAGTTTAATTTAAATAAAGTGCATAAGTAAATAAATAAAGTGCATAAGTAAATGCGTTAATAACAAGAATATAAAAGATACCCTTCAGTTTAAGGGTCCAATATACATTATATTGGTTAGATACTGGAAAGGCTACCATACCAAGATTAACTTCCATTTTATTGGCAAGTCAACCGGTTGGTCTGATGTATATAAACCATAGCCCAACCTCTTCTTAGGCTAACTGGGGGTAGTAAATCATAACACAGCCGCTTCTTACGCTAACTAGTTATATCCATGTCAATTGATTAACCCAAGCAAACTAGAAGGACAAGCCATTCATGAGGAATACTTGAGTTATTCACTTGATCTCATGATTATAAGTGCGTACATAATAAACCATAACATAACCACGTCTTAGGTTAATTGGTGGTATTATAGCATAACACAACAACTTCTTAGGAAAGCTAGTTATAGATGTACCAATTGACTAATTCAAGTAAACCAGAAGGACAAGCCATTCATGATGAATACTTTAATTACCCAATAGCTCATCTGTGATATATATATACATACCAGTTAAACTTCCTTGACATTCCGGTGGATGACAAGCCATACTGGTAGGAACATTGTAGTTGTTAGACTAGCAATATAGTTATATATAGTATTTAAATAACCCTAATAACCCAGAAGGACAAGTCATTCATGAGGATCATTTAGGTTCTGTACCACACATCAATAGAAAATCTTCAGCGTTCCGGTGGAGGACAAGCCATACTGGTAGGAACATCGTAGATCTTTACCTGGCAGGTCTTATGATGCACTGATGACATAATTCAAGGCATAGCACCGGAAATATTCATATCAGTGTATCACACATTAAGCATATAATACATAGATAGATAAAATATAAATAAGACATTAGCATTTCCATAATCTAAACAATAATATACATATGTTCCCCTCGCACTGGAGGGTATAAACGACTACTCACGCTCCATTGCTACAGACAAGCAAGGAGTGTGGGTAATATTCATTACAACTAAAAATAAAACTTCTTTCACAAGGAACAATTGAAACACAACCACATTTATTATCATTTAAGACAAAAAAAGTGGCGGTAGTTCAACTATCCGAATAGAAAGATACTACAGAAATATAGAAATACAGAGTAATGGTAAAAGTGTATCACGGACCGATTTTTGGATTTCTCTCTCTCTTTTTCTTTCTTTTCTTTCCTTTCTTTTCTCTCTATGGAGCCTTGGTGGCCAATTGGATTTTGAAAGGGAGGAGAATTGGTCTTGGAATGGTATATCTTCATGGAATGGAGAAAGCACCCCTATTTATAGGGGGAGGGAAATTTCGGACAAGGAGGGGAGTCCTAACCCCCACCTCCACCTTCAAAACGGTTAGGGGTCCTAACCCCCACCTTTACCTTCCAAAAGGTTATGTCTTGTAGTGGTGCTAGGTGTCGTGCTTTGGGCTTGCCAAGTGTCGCCTTCTAATTTTTTTCATATTTCTTTATTACACCTTAGTCCTTCATAGTTTCAAGTCTTGCAAAATTGCCCTGTATTTTATGGTATTCCTGCATTTGACCCTGAAATTTAAACATAAAGTATTTAAAACTTTAATTTATGCACAAACTATAATTCATAATGTTTAGTTATTTTATCTTACAAAATTATTTTATTTACACACTAATTAGGGTTAATCAATAATCCCACATTGACCTCGCCGGAGGATCAATGGGGATGTTTTTCCCTTCATTCCTAGGAGGGAAAGGCATTATAGGGTTCGGAATTCTAGGGTCCAACACTCCTACTTTTGGATTATTAACATTGACACCTAAATTCTCAAAATTGTCATCAGCATCCTTGGATGGGTCTTGGTTCATATTCATGTTGGGGCCTAAGGTTCGCCTAACCAATCTTTTTTGGTTATCCCATCCCCACATACAAAACAATTTCTAAAATTGAAAAGACAAGTAAATAAAAGTATATACAAGGAGCAACGTACCTTGGCCCGTGATGAAAATCACAAGACTTACCTCCGTCATCCAAAAATCACCTTCTTAATTCAACACTTTGCCTTCCCCAGCAATGGCGCCAAAATGCTTGATTTCTTCCAGCGACCCTAGTCTTTAACTATAATTTTGGTTATGCGTATGACTTATACGGTTAGGTGAGTATCACTCTTCCTTGGATGTCATGCAAGAAATGGGAAAACGTATGTGTGAATGAAATATGTGTGGGTGTTCAAAAGTGCTCCCCAAGTGCAAAGAGACTTTTGAGTGTCGTGTTTTACTTGGAATGATATTCCAAAGTCATCTCATCAGGGAAGGAAAGTGAATTATATTGAAGGTGATTTTGGTGAAAAAGGAAAAGTGTAAAATCTTTCAAGTTTGAGTTTTGATGAGTGAAGTTTGTGATAGAAAATGCAATGAAAACAAGTGTTGGCTAATTCAAAGAGGTCATTGCAATGGGAATGCCAAATTAACTCAAGACATTCTTCCAATGGTGCTTAGACATTCGATTGATTCGTAGGAAGCAAGGGACTAAAATGGAGGTGAGGATTCAAGCATACCCCATGACAAGTATCAAAAACTCACAACCACGTTCACTCTCAACCTAATCAAACCAAACTGTCTTACACTACGGGCATGAATGAAAAAGATTTGTTTTAGCATACCCAAGAGGAATTCTCCCTTGATTTAGCCAACTTAAAGCTTAACAACTCATATTTAATGCAAGAACATACATAAAGTAAAGAGACATTGTGAAAAAATGAAGATTGGAACTTGAATTAATGCAAGAAAAGTTAAACTATAAAGAAGTGCATTTAATACCCATTTTAAAATCTTGAAGTGAAAAACTCAATGCTACAATGGTAGAATCTAGATTGCATAACTAAACTTGCAGTACACTTGAAATAAATGACATTAAGTGCAAATAAGTAAAGGAAATGCAAAAATTTAACTTCTCTCTCTAAAACTGTCTTCCTCCTTGAGCTCTCTCTCTCTATAATGATCTACAATGCTGAATAATGCAAAGTGTGTTTTGCATTTTCGTCCATGGAGGTCTTCTAGCATGTGTGACAAGCTTCCTATCCATAGGAGGCTGAGTTGATGGATTGGGTAGGCTAGGACAAGCCTAGCCTACAACTTTCCTGGCTTCCTTTTCCTCTCTCTTCCTCATTAGTGCATTGGCCTCCGAAGTCCAACCTTAGGCAAAGGGAGGCATATATGTGTGTAACAGATGTTAGTGGACAAGTGGGAGAAGCATAGGTGGGGCCACCAAGTGGCAAAGCTTGAGTTATAGGTTGTCTGGCATTTCTGGGCAAAACCTTCTAGAAGATAGATATAAACCTTCCAAAAGATTTATACTGGAACAGTGTAAACAGAAGACCAATGACCCAAACCTTTTGGAAGGTCGATGCAGACCTTTCGGAAGGTTTATTCTAGTAGACAAAACCTTTCGGATGGTTTTGGCAATGCATAGGTAGACCAAGTGCAAACCTCTTGGAAGGTTTATGGCCAAACCTTCTAGAAGGTTTTCATCCAATTTGGCTTTTCTTGGTTTCTTCACCTTCCAATCCTTCCTTTAAGCTATCCCTCATCTTCATTAACTTTAAACACTACGATGGGAGCTTAACTCAAGCTATTTACAATTCTTCACCTACATTCACACAAAACTTCATTAAAAGGTATATTAACTGCATATCTTTCCAAATTTACTACAAAAGAAAGTATAAAAGGGTATAACCACATACAATATATGATTTGATCGAAAAAAAAACATACAATATATGTAATATTTTGTGCTAATCATTAAGCACCAAATTCTTCTCTTTGCATCTCTCTAATACTTTCTCTAGATTCCCCAAACATCCTTCAAATGAATCCCCAAACACTACAAAGTCGTCCTTGAAAATCTCTACAATCTTTTCCACCATGTCACTGAATATCTCCATCATACATCTTTGAAACGTTCCCATAGCATTGCAGAACCCAAACGGCATTCGACAATAGGCATATGTTCCTAAGGGGCATGTGAATATGGTCTTCTCTTGGTCTTCCATGGCGATCAATTGTAGCTAGAGTAGCCATCTAGGAAACAATAGAAAAGATATTCAGCTACCCTTTCTTGCACTTGATCAAGGAATGGTAGGGGAAGTGATCCTTTCGGGTGCATGAATGAAGCTTCCGGTAATCTATGCAAACTCTCCAACCGAAGATCACCCTTGTTGAAATCAACTCATTCTCCTCATTGACCACTGCTTGACAAAATTCCTTGTTGTTTCCTAACCTCTAAACATCACCTTTTAGCATGTATAGAATATAAATGAAGGGGAGTGTCACTCTCCAGGGATGATGTCAAAAGAAAGGGCAAGAGAATGGTGGAAGAATGAGATTTCACATATGAGTATGTGTGAACAAAAGTGCTCTCCAAGCACAAGGAGACTTTCGTGGATCGTGTTTTACTTGGCGATATTCCAAGGTCCTTTCCACGGGGAAGGAAGTAAACCGAGGGGAAGGTGATTTTGGGAGAAAGAAAGTGTAAAATCTTTGATTGTTGGAAGTTGGTTGGTGAAGTTGTTTTGATGCTAGTAAAATGAAAAGCAAATGTTGGCAAATCCAAGAGGTCACTCCAATAGGAATACTGTCTCAACTCGAAACCCTCCTCCAATAGAGCATGAATGAATGATTGATTCGTGAAAAGCTAGGGGTAAAATTGGCGAGTACCTAAGCATAAACCGTGACCAGGCCTACAGCATATCAAAGACTCACCAAGTTATCCACCCTCAACCCAGTCAAATCGAACCATTGAACTCTAAAAGAGGGGAGGAGAATGAGTTGAAATGGTATACCAAGTGGAGGTTCCTCTTGGTTTGCCAACTAAGAGATTTAGCTATTCATGCTTAAAATAAAGACAACAATATGATGAGAAGACATTATGAAGAAATAATCTGGGCATCTAATAGATAGATGTTTCAAAGAGCGTATTCGTCGCAAACAAAATAACCTATTCAACTAAATAGATGGCGAGTGCCTGATCGAATTGATCGGGTCATGTAGGAACAAGGTTCAAGTCTATCGGTTTGTTAGGATGCCTCAGCTGCACTAGATCTAAGCATAAACGAACTACATAAATATAACTTTCGGATAATCACCTCTTACTAAAGATTGCATAAGAAACTACCCATTTTTCATGGCTTTGTTAAAGCTAGAAAAGTGAGTGATTCTCATCCCTCCAAGTAGATGAGTTACAAGGTAAAACACTTTACACAAGGAGCCGATCTTCGACAAAGAATGAGTGAATCACGTTCCACCCTTCATGGCTTTGGTAAAGCTCTAGAAAAGTGGAAGAGTTTCACTCCTCTAAGGGAAGAAGGAAGCTCAAGCAATGGAAATAAAAGAAAGCAATAACACAATAAAAGAAAGCAATACTTAAAGTAAAAGAAAGCAATAATACAATAAAAGAAAGCAATACTTAAAGAAAGCAATAAGCAATAAGGAAAACAATAATACTTTTGGAGGGTTTTCCACTACCAAACGATGAATGCTTTAAAAGTCCGAAGGGGTGGTATTTATTGGTAACAAGGGAGGGTGAAAGTCTTGTTAGGTGGCCTTGAAAAGTCTTGTTTGGTGGCATGAAAGTCTTGTTATGTGGCCTTGAATTCTTTGATCCCCCTTTGTTTTGAGCTTTGATAATTGGCACCCCAGTAGTTTGTAGCTTTAATGCAATTGGCTCCCCAGTAGTTTGTAGCTTTGACGTACAAAACCCTGAAAAGAACAACAATTAATGCATTATCCTTTATTCACACACTAACTCTAATTTGATTTATTTTGACTAGTTTACTTTATTTAACTAACACAATTTACCTATTAAATTATTCCTTAATTAGGGTTAATCACACCCCACAACCTAAACATTACTAGTCCCTAGTAATAAATAACAACATAACGAAATAAAATCACTTTCGTAGATAATACGATTGCATTTAGCATATGCAACAAGCCGTTAATCCCCTAGGTGATCCCTAGTGGACGAGTTTTGTCTCGTGAAGGTTTCCAATGACACTACCTACAAACTCCAATTAAAAGATGTGTATATGTAATATCAGAATGAGTTAGCAACAGAATCATTGAGACACAAATTCCTTAATTTTGAATTGTTTCCCAAACACTTCTCCGTCATTGGTACGTACTCTATACAAAAAAAACACTTGTTACATTGGTATTTTGAATTCCCTGTGTAGTAGGAATGATCATTCTAGTAGCAAGAATTTTTATATAACAAATATTCTATTTTATCACCTTCCATGGATAGCTTTGATGTCTCAAACCTCTTTTAGAATGCTCTCAGCAAAAAAAATTCACTCTAATTATAGTGACTTGTCTCTCAAAGTACATGTGATCAGAGGATGGTCAATCGAAAAATCACATGCACAGTTAGAAAGGGAGTGAAAGTCTTAAGAAAGTAGACTAATCATGTTCTTGGCATAATCTCATGGAAGAATATCAATATAATTAAAGAAATACTATTTAACATACCCCAATTTTTTGTCGACAACACACATGCATCAGACTTGAGATCAATTAGGACTTTGTATAGGTTGTAATATGGCCAGAGGTCAGTGGCTAATGAAATGACGTCAATGGTATTCAAAAGCTATCCCCTTTTTAATGTAGTGCAGCACACCTCTTTCTTGTTTTCCGATCTTTTGCCTAGAAATGGTATTTCTTTCTTTCATTTTTTTCTCATTTTTCACTTTCTTGGCAATTCCCTATTTTTGTTTTTGTTTTATTTTATTTTTTTTTCACCAATTCTTCATTGACCAATAGCCACTATCTTCTTTTCTGTTTTTCTTGACTTTCTATGTCATACCGATTTATAAGAAGGTGCAAAAAAAATGGATAGCAAGGTATGTTAAGTGTATTTTCTTGTGGCTCGGTTATCATATGAGTTTTTTTTAAAAAGAAATCATCATTCATTGAAGGCTTAAACATGGCTAACTAGGGATAAAATTTCGTAGAAACAATGACTAAGGCTCAAAATCAACTCAAAGATGCCCTAAAATCTTTTCTCGAGTATGTTCCTATGTATGTGTCGCATGCAAAGGTTCCCTGTGGGATATGTCAATAGATTACTTTATTTGCATTTAATCAAAGCAAGTTTAATGAAATTATTCAACAATTGAAAGTGAAAGAGCTTACTTGAGTAAATGTTGATTGTCTCTCAAAAAGCATCGCAAGGCTCAAAACTTACCATGGTATTCTTTGTTATCTCCACTGATTATGTCAGGTTTTCAAAAAATGTCAGTTATATTATAATTCTATTTTCGAGTCTGGTCATTTTGTACCTTAAGATTAACAAATAACAATGTACATTTGACATTTAAGCATAGAGAAAATACCATTTTTCAAGGAAATACAGCTTTTTTTTTCACTCGAATAAAAATCAAAGTTATTTACATACACATTTATCTATGAAAATTAAAAAAAAAAAAACTAAATGCACACATTGAACTTGGAAAACTATGGCGTCTCAGGATAAGTCCCTACCTACACTACAGGTTGGCATTTTAGGACAATCCTTACTCAGCCCACATCTTTATTTCAACAAAAAGACTTTGTACATAAATAAATATTTACACAAAAAAAAAATTCGGACCATTAACCGTCATCCCCAAAACACATTTTTTCACAGCTTTGTCATTATTAGTCAAAATTTAATCTGAGTCATCGCTTGTGTCTATGTCATTATTAGTGACCCTTCTCACTTCTTGTCGTACATAACGTGTAAGTCCCGGTCTGGTATAAGATGGCGTGTCAATAAAATCCTTACTCTACTCATATACTGTCCAGTTTAATCGATCGGTTGCACAATCCAAAATTGGTTCAGAACACTGATTTTATTTTTTCATGTGAAAACACTTGCCACATTATTTACAAGCACCCAACCATTTTGCAGGACGACGTTTAGCAAAAGTACTTCTGCCAAACAATGGTTTTGCTTGTACTTCTCAGATTTCAATTTTTCTGACTACTCTTGCTTTTCTCATGATCATAGTATGCACATCAGATGGAAATGTGCGCAAGACTCCCAAACTAAACCAAAAAATTTTAACATCCGTGCTTTTCTATGCTTTAAGACTCACTATCTGGATTCTTTAACGTCTGCTAGTCACAAAGACGATTGAAGCTGCATTTGATGTGATCATGAAATATAAGCAAAAATGCTATAAAAATACGCAATCTAGAACAATCTTTTTTTTTTAAAAAAAAATACGAAACTATAACAAACTGGAATCGTAGATCACACCCCCCAACCTAAACTGAACATTGTCTCCAATGTTTCGAATTTACCAGTGTGTGGAGTTTGGAGATCAAGTTGTAGGGTAGAGATCTGTTCAACTGTCGTAACCTACAAAGAAAATACACAAAGTAATCTTCTTTACGCAGATCTGGGTTTTCGCTAAGATGAAAACCCTTGATTTTAAATGCAGACAAAAGAAGAAGAGTCATGTACAAATAGAGTAAACAAATGCCGATCATGAGACAAACGACTGGGTCTTCGGGGAATATGGTCATGGGATTGCTGGGAGTTGGGTCGTGTTATAGAGAATAGCACAATAGAAATAAGAAAAAGAAGAAGAAAACGAAGAAAGAGGGAAAGGCGGTGGGTGTAGAGATCTGTTTAGCTGCCGAAACCAACTAACAAAACACAACAATTAACCAACTCGAGGGAGATTTGGGTTAGGCTGGAAACCCTTCACCCTAAGTGTGAGCAGAAAAAGAGCACCCATGAACAAATACAAACATATAAGGCAAATTATTAAACAAATGACTGGGTCGTTGGCGTATATGGTCATGGATTTGTAGGGGTCGTTTGTTTTTACAGAGAACAGAGAGAACAACGAAGAAAAAGAAGAAAAAGAAAAGAGGAAGAAAAAAGAAAAAAGAAATGAAGAAGAAGGGGAGACCAATCACCGGTGGATGGGAGAAAAAAATTTTGAAAACCTTATAAAGGCATCCTATTTTTATTTTTTTATTTTTTTATTATTTATTTTTTTTTTTTTTTTTTTTTATTTTTGAGTGTCGGCCGCCGCATATCCGCACAGAATATTCCCACTTTTTTTTTTAGTGTCGGCAAGCGCGAGTGTCGACAGACGTGAATATCCGCACAGAATATTCCCACAAACATTGGTGTAAGATGCAAATAGTGCAACCTCACCCCCCCCCCCCAACTTGATTCATGCATTGTCCTCAATGAAACAAAAAAAATATGATATTTAATGATGGACATTAAAAAGATTAGTAGGGTTAGAGAACACCTCGCACTTGAGTTTTGACAAAAACACCAATATTTGCGACTAAGAAGAACAAAACTATACGACAAAAGAACATAATTAACATGGAATAAAAATAAAGTAAGTAAATAACAGCCTGTACATTGAAAAGCAGAAAAAAAAAAACTAATTATTCCTCCACAACTTTTGGGTATACTAGATCCATCAAATTCTCCTCCACCACTTGTTCTTCAAAGCCCCCAGAAAATGGCTTAAGTCTTTGGCCATTGACTTTGAATGTCTGGCCATTTTCGGGGTTTTGGACATCCACAGCTCCGTTGGGGTAGGCCACCTTGACAAGATAGGGGTCATCCCAACGGGATCAGAGTTTGCCTTGGAAAATGGAGAGGCAAGAACTGTATAAGAGTACTTTTTGCCCGGGCTCAAATGATTTCCTCATGATGGAGTTATCATGAATTCTTTTGAGATGTTGGAGCTCTCATACGCATCTTGTTGAATCTCTTCCAACTCATTTAGCTCTAACTTCCTACGATCACCGGTCATTCTCAAATTAAAATTTAAAGTCTTTAATGGCCCAATAGGCCTTGTGTTCCATTTCGACTGCCAGGTGACAAGCCTTTCCATAGACAAGCCGGTAAGGAGACATGCCCAAAATAGTTTTAAAGGCAGTGCGCTATGCCCAGAGGGCATCAGTCAATCTATCAGACCAATCCTTTCTGTTTGGGTTAACCATTTTTTCTAGAATGTTCTTGATCTCCCTATTGGCTAGCTCAGCTTGGCCATTTGTTTATGGGTGATAGGCAGTGGATACTTTGTGAGTGACGTCATATTTGAACATTAGAGATGCAAATGGCCTATTACAGAAATGTGATCCACCATCACTTATTATTGAACGAGGCATCCCAAACCTTGAAAAGATATTCTCCTTGAGAAACTTGACTATGACCTGGTGGTCATTAGTCTTGGTTAGGATAGCCTCCACCCATTTGGACACATAGTCCACTGCCAGGAGGATGTACAAATAACCAAATGACATAGGGAAAGGACTCATGAAGTCAATGCCCCAACAGTCAAATATTTCTATGACAAGTATTGGTGAAAGGGGCATCATGTTTCTTTGGGTCACACTACCCAACCATTGGCATTTGTCGCATCCCTTACAAAATGAAACACAATCTTTGTTAAGAGAGGGCCAGAAAAAACCTGATTGAAGAATTTTGGCTGAAGTCTTTTTCGATGAGAAATGTCTACCACAAGCTTGTGAATGGCAAAATATAAAGACGTCCCGCTGTTCATTTTCAGGTAAGCATCTCCTCATGATTTGGTCGGGGCAGTACTTGAACAAATATGGGTTGTTGAAGTAGAAGTAATTCACATTTGCCATAAATCGTCTTCGATCTTCTGGGCTCCATTACGGTGTTGTTTGTCCTGTTGCAAGATAGTTACGTATATCAGCATACCAAGGACATACATAATGAATAGACAGCAAATGCTCATCAGGAAAAAAGTCAAGGATATGAATGTGCTCATCGGCCTCTTGCACCACAAGCCGGGATAAATGATCCGCCACCACGTTCTCAACTCCTTTCTTGTCCTTGATCGTCAAGTCGATTTCTTGTAGCAGGAGTATCCACCTAATGAGTCTCAATTTTGCATCCTTCTTAGATAACAAATACTTTAAAGCAGAGTGATCAGTAAAAACAATAATAGGCGAATCAATGATGTAAGCACGGAATTTATCTAAGGCAAACACTACTGCTAGCAATTCTTTCTCAGTGGTAGTGTAATTCATCTAAGCCTCATTAAGTGTTTTGCTAGCATAGTGTATCACATATGGTCTATTTTCCTCCCTCTGACCGAGCACTGCGCCGACCGCGTAATCACTCGCGTCGCACAGAAGATCAAAAGGTAGATCCCAATTGGGTGGTCGCATGATCGGAGGTGTGACTAGCATGCTTTTAAGTTTTTTAAAGGATGCCTCACAATCATCCGACCACTCAAATGTGATCTCCTTAGACAACAGGTTGGTCAAGGGTCGGGCTAATGCACTGAAATTCTTTATGAATCGACGATAAAAACCTATATGGCCCAAAAATGACCGGATGCCTTTGATGGCTTTTGGCGTGGGGAGGTTGGAGATGGCCTCCACCTTGGATTTATCGACTTCAATACCCCTTGCCGAAACTATATGGCCAAGCACGATTCCTTTCGTTACCATAAAGTGACACTTTTTCCAATTCAAGACTAGATTCTTCTCCTCACATCTTGTTAGAACTTTCTCCAAGTTTGTCAAACATCCCTCGAATGAATCCCCAAACACCGAAAAGTTGTCCATAAAGACCTCCATTATCTTTTCCACCATGTCACTGAAAATTTTCGTCGTACAGCATTGAAAAGTCCCTGGAGCATTACACAGTCCAAATGGCATGTGGCGGTAGGCAAAGGTACCATAGGCGCATGTGAAAGTGGTCTTCTCTTGATCCTCCAAAGCAATCTTAATATGGTTGTAGCTGGAGTATCCATCTAAAAAATAGTAGAATAGATGCCTCGCTACTCGTTCTAGAACTTGATCGAGGAATGGTAATGGGAAGTGGTCTTTTCTTGTGCAAGCATTCAGCTTTCGGTAATCAATGCACACCCTCCATCCGGTGATTACTCTTGTAGGTATAAGCTCATTCTCATCATTCTCAACCACCGTAACTCCGGATTTCTTAGGTACTACTTGCGTGGGGCTAACCAACTTACTATCGACAATTGGAAAATGATCCCCACATCAAGTAGTTTCAGAACCTCATCCCTCACCACCTCCTTCATGATGGGATTCAACCGCCTTTGTGGTTGTCGAGAAGGTTTGGAATCTTCCTCGAGATATATGCAGTGGGTGCAAATGAGAGGGCTTATCCCTTGATATCTGCAATGGTCCACCCAATTGCTCCTTTATGTTTTCTCAACACCTCCAAGAGTTCTTTTTTTTGTTCCATGTTCAATGTAGAGCTAATGACCACCGAAAATGTTTCACCTTCCCCAAGATAGGCATACTTCAAATGGGTGGGCAAGGGCTTCAACTCCAAGTTGGGCTTTTCTTCATCCGACGAAAAAATTTTCTTTTCTCGATGGGGTAACTCTTCGAATGTAGGGACCCACCTTTCTATTCCTTTCAAATCTTCTACCTCTTCTTGCTCATCATAATTCTCAAGATCCACAATTCCTTCTTCCTTGAATTTCAATATCCCTTCCAGCTCCAAGTGCTCCTCAACCAAAGTGTCGATTCTATTGACCTCACTTACTTCCTCATCATCACCCGGTTGCTTTGCCAAGTTGAATACATTGTGCTCCATTGTCATATTCCCAAATGCCAACTTCATTAGACCGTTCCTGCAATTTATCACGGCATTAGATGTAGCAAGGAAGGGTCTTCCAAGTATTACGAGAATTTGGGAGCTAAGGTTTGCAGCAGGGTGTGTATCAAGCACAATGAAATCGATAGGGAAGTAAAATTTATCAACTAAGACATCCTCAACTACTCCCCTTGGTGTACGGATACTACGATCCACCAATTGAAGTGTGATTGAGGTGGGCTTCAACTCCTTAAGCTGCAGCTGTTGGTACACTGAGTAAGGGAGAAGATTCACACTTGCCCCAAATCGAGGAGTGTTTGCTCCACATGATAATTTCAATGGTGATGGCTATGGTTGGACAACTGGGGTCTTTGAATTTGGGAGGAGTGTTGGTCCTCAATATTGAGCTCACTTGCTCGGTGAGGAATGTTTTATTGTGGACATTCATTTTCTCTTCACCGTGCATAAGTCCTTCAAAATCTTAGCACATGATGAATTTGCTTGATGGCGTCGAGGAGTGGAATGTTAATCTTCACCTGCTGCTTAAACATTTCCAAAATATCAACATAATTAGCCACCTTGACAGGTGGCTTCAAACGACTTGGGAAAGGGGCAGACATGGGAGGAAATAAACACACAATCATCAATTAATTTTCTTTCTCAACAACCTCTCTTTCTTTCTCTTCACGCACCTCACTCTTGTCGGCGTCACCCAAGAGATCTTTTTCTTTTGGCAATGTGGTCTTGGGTGAGACCATTGGCAAAATGGTTTTGTCAATTTCTTTGCCACTGCGGAGGTGGTGACAGCTTTGAGTTGCTCGCAACTCTCTCTCGAAGGTTCCGATGACTCAACAAGTGTTGACCCCTAGGGTCTCTTGTGGTGAGCGGGGAACTTCCCTTTTCTTGTTGAGATGCCCCTATGGAGTTTGTCAACTTTGTGAGTTGGGCTCTTACATCATTGATGGCTGTGGCATTTTGGTTATTGATGGGGTTTGGCTTTGAATGAAGGAATGAACCATATCCTCCAAATTTTTTGTGAGGAGGTTGGTATGTGGATGGATTGGACGTCCTTGAGAAAAATTTTGGAGGTGGATTTGGTGAAAAATTTTGTGGGTGGTGGGTTTGAAGAATACCCTTGTGGATTGGTCCGGGGTATTGAGAGCTAGATGCTTGCGCTTTGGCCATAGTATTGGTTTGCTGCGGGAGGCATGGGAGATGCATATGCACTTGAACCATGAGGAATGGAGGTTTTCATTTCTCAACTAAAATTTGGGTGATTACTCCAACCCGGATTGTAAGTATTTGAAATGGGAGAAAATGATTGCCTCGTTTGGTGAAGGCATGGACTTGGTTCATGGTACGCTTCTTTAAGGGTCGGAATGTTTGGGCAATCGATAGGGAATGCTCCATACATTCGCAAATTGAACAACCCTCCTCGGTTCGTGACACATTAGACCCTCGTGTCTCTTATTGACTTCAAGACTCTCAACTTCCTTGACAATTTAGCAATTTTTTGAAAACAAGTCTTCCCGGTCTCTCAAATCATAAAATCCCTCCCTTTGAGTTTGGCCAGTCTTTTTAGGAGAAGACCTGGTACATCGGTGGGATCTGTAATGTCCCATGATTGTGCATTTTGGGCCAATGTATCAAAGTAATCTAAGGCCTCATCAGGGTCTTTGTTCAAAAACTCC
>CAUOFW020002389.1:0-49918 GCA_963454935.2 Ilex paraguariensis
TATACAAATTGGTTAAGGGGCACAATAGTCATTTATATACAAATTTATTATCATAATAGTCATATATTCTTGCACATACCAAACATGAGTATAACAATATTGAATGTTGAATCCCATCTTTGGGTCAAACTTGGATTTGGACAAGCCAATCCAACCTCTCCTAATATTTCAAATCAAAATCCAGCCTCTTCGTATGCTGGGGTGGCTTGTGGACATCTGACGCTTCTCCGGCTCTAAACAACATGAGCCTCGTGCACTAGGCACCCTTTCAATCGTACCCATAGCCTACCTTTCAGAGTGGTCCAAATATGCCTAGCAAAACATGAAAAGTACCAGGTCCAAAATTCCTGAAAAAATTGTCCGATCCAAACAACACACACAAAACACAAAAACAAAAGGAGAAAAGGAAATCCACCATTCTTCAGAAGTGACAAATCCACACCAAAAAAAAAGAAGTCTCTTCTTAGAGTTGTTCTTGTTTTTGTGCCAACTTTATTATATGCCAATTGCCTCACGTATATAGAGATTGCATTGCATATGCATTCTTGTAGAACATAAAGGAGTCGTTCAACTCTTTTGAGTTTCTGAGCATAGTAGAAATGTTAGTTCTCACTCACTCAATGGCTCTTTCATGTAGGTTCATGCCCAAGCACTTGCTGATAATTCCAAGTTCCAAGCTCTATCAACCCAGAAATCTGATTGTGTAAGTTGATTTCCAGTTGCCTTATATCGTCTTTAGGTTCATCAAGAAATCTACTACACAGTATCACTTTCTGCATAGAAGCTTTAGTGTTTGAAACTTTTTTTCCTGATTTGGCATTCTTTAGTTGGTCAATGGCCTGACGGACCTTTATATATAGGCATACCTATCTGTAATGGTTTATTTGCTTCAAATTATCTCTTAAAGAGTGTATAGTAACATTTGTTTTCCTATATTGATCTGCAGATGTGCTAAACCAACGAGGCCGCCGATCACAAGTAAACCTCCTCAAACCAATCCTGCACCAACTTCCAACGACGACAAAACAAAAGAAAATACCAGCTCATCTACCAAAGACAGCAAGAACAACAGTAAAGTAGATGGTGGCTCTTAGATGAAGAGTACGGCCATGGATCACTAAGAATATAGGCTTCTATATTTCCTGCAGTATGATGTATGGCTTTGTAGGCATGATTGCAAGTGAATAAAGGTGTATATATTTCTTGCAATCTAATGTATGCTTAGTAGGCATGGTTGTAGGCGGTTTTCATTCCCTCTCTGATCCTAAAGCCCGATGTATGGCTTTGTAGGCATGATTGCAAGTGAATAAGGTGTATATATTTCTTGCAATATGATGTATGCTTAAGTAGGCATGGTTGCAGCTTTAACATGTATACTTGAGCAGTGTTGTTATTTTTCCTTCTCTGTTGGGCTTGTAAGAGAACAATTATGTAGATAATCCTTTATTATATATGCATGCTAGTTTGAATCTCTGTGATGTGTTGGGAAGTTTGGACTGATTTGTATCCATTTTCGCATCGTTCCCCTTAAGGTTTTGGTTGGATGTTCCATGGATGCAAAGTTGCATTTTCTTTTCGGGCCGAATTGCACTTTGCATACTTGAACGATTTTAAATTTTCTAATTTATACCCTTAAAGATTAAATTTTTGATATTGCACACTTTCAATATATCAAAAGTGTTGCAATGTGGTCTTTTTATTAGCTTTTCATTAATTTTTAGGTTTGGGTTGACTTTTGACAAGAAAAAAATAACGGAAGCTAACAGAAGGGTACGTTGCTACACTTTTAATATATTGAGGGTACAATATAAAAAAATTAATCTTTAGGGTACGTTGCTACACTTTTAATATATTGAGGGTACAATATAAAAAAATTAATCTTTAAGGGTATAAAGTGCAAAAGACCCTTCTTTTCATGACTGTTTGGATTTGAGCTCATTCAACATTGGGAATAAACTTATCACAGTATTTGACTATATTAGTCATGGTCAGAGATTGGAAAATAAAGAGAGTGTTTTGAGTTATGTGAGCACAACTTTAAATATGAACTGCCCAAGAAACCAGCAAACCACTCTAAGATGGCAATGGGATTTTAATTGAATTCAAAAAATAATTTTGAAATGATTATTTTTTTTAAACAGGGAACGGAATTGAAATGATTACTTAACCAAAGTATTTGGTAAAAAAAAGTGTTTGGAGGTTCACAAAAAAGAAAAAGAAAAAGAAAAAAAGAACACATAATTAAAAAGCATTTCATAAAAATGTGCATGTATGGTCAATATAAATACTTATTTTTGTCACAATTACGAATATGCTCTCAAATGCTAATACATGCATATACACATTCACATTAGTTGTGTTGGGAATGACGGGAATAGTGGTAAAGATGGTAATTTCTACAGTGAAATTGAAATTGATAGTTGTGACCGTGGCAATAGTGGTGGTGACAAAACTGATAGTAGTGGGGGCGAGGGCGGGGCGGGGGATGAAAATAATAGTGGTGGCAGTGGAACGTAGATAGTAGCAACAATAATGATGGTGACCATTGTAAATTTAGACCATATCTCTCTCTCTCTCTCTCTCTCACACACACACACACACACACTCACCGACGCAAACAAAACTCCCATATTGACTCACAAAAAGCTTAAACAAATAGATTCCAGTCTTGATATATGTGTGCTGCATGTGTACGTGATCTTTTTAGATCGGTGACAATTAGGTCTTTTAATGGATAGATTTTAATTCAAATTTGTTATGAATTTGAATTTGTTTAAGAGGATAGTGATCAGATTTTTAATCCATTAATTCGATTCGAATCCGATTAAAATTATCTAAACAAATTCAAATATAAATTTATAATAATTTGATATGTTATTAATCTGATCCGAATAAAAAATATATTATGTAAATAAATATCACACATATATTATACTTATACTAAAAAATGTCATGATCTAAATTTATATTGTTAATTTTTTTAAGTACACGTGTTTTTTTGTGATAATCAAATCGGATTGAATTTTTGAATTGGATATTCGAAAATTAACGGATTCGAACATGGATTGAATTTTTCAAATCTGTTAGATAATTGGATCGATAAAAACTTGATCAGATTCAAATTTAAATATAAATCAATTCAATCCAAATCCGATGGATTGAGAATCCTAGTGAAAGTGAGTTGTCTATGGAAAAAAAAACAGAGGAATAATGAGTTGTCTCGTTTGATTAGGTCATACACAAGTTTATTTTTATTGCCTTCTTTATTTATTTGTCTCGTGTCCATCTTGCATTATTGGAGTGTAGTGGTCAAGTCAAGTCGCCGGCCAAGGTTTACCACGTGTTTTGTAGACTTTATATGCAATTTTTCCATTATTAAAGCCCTCAATTATTCAAAGCTAGACCCCACATCCATTGTAAAAATGACAAATATAAATAAATAAATAAAGATAGAGATTAGAAATCTAGAATTGGCAGACAGTTTAATTATAAATGATTGATCGATCACGGCCTTCCTTCCCTTGAACAATTATAATTTTTCCTTTTAAAGATGTAATTTTACCATAAAAAATTAACTTTTGATATGTTTTTAATACCGTAGACTTTTCCGCTTTTTGTCATTTCACTAGGATTCAAATCCTTCGAATGTTTATTTTTTTATTTATCTTGAATTTAAGTATATTTTATTGTATATAAACAGATCTCTCACTTATTAATGAAGTAAAATCTCCTCTAATGTATTATCTATTTAATTTATTTTTTAGATGAATCGTTTATTATATAGTTAAGTGGGATCTCTTGTATCTAAGAGAGTCACTCGCTTGTTAATGGTAGATGATCCGACAATAGTGATATCAGTTGTGTCCATTGTAGGTTGATAAAAAAAAAAGTCCCATCAACATGTAAAGTCTTCTTGTACCATAAAATCTCGGGTTTAATCAATACATGTGATTCACATATTCACGTTATAACGATGAATCCAAAGATACACATGACTCAGACAATTTTCCTATCTAACAAACCATCCCACGCAAAAAGATGACAGTTGTATGTCCAAAACTCTAGTAATACATGTGATCCTAAATGAAAAGTAAAATGTGTATCCATCTATTTTTTCTAGGTTGACAACTACATTTATAATATAGGCAATGCCAGATGGGTCATCAGTATAATGATATTTTTTAGTAAATAAAGACTTTATTTTCTTGAGATTAAGGTTTAAGTCTTTCTTTTCCTTCCAAAATAATAATAATATAGGCTATGTGGGATTTATGTTTCATGAATACTCTAGTCCCGGCGTAGATGATTTGTTTTTAATTGAATTGGAGAAAGAATTAATCGAGGTGCGCATAAACTGATTCGAACATTCTTGACCGTTAAAAAAAAAAATTATGTTTATGATATATATATATATATACCAACCGCAGGGGCGGAACTAGAAAAAAAATTTAGAGTGGACTCATTAGTACGTTTTAAATTTTTTTTAATTGATCGTAAAAATTGTTAAATTCATATTTATTGATATTTTAATTTTTAAAAGTTCAATAGACATAGAAGATTAAAAACCTATATACATAATATGAACAAAAAAAAAAATTAGATACTTTTATCAAGAATGCGACTAATTATTATCACTTAGAATTGACACTGATATATGTTTTTATTATTTGAAAGAGTTACAAATCAATATTATCAACAATATTTCTTTTATATATAAAATCATAGTAACAAATTTTCATTTATAATTCTATAGTTTACTACATAATGATACATATTTTTATTCAACTAGTTCGTGCACACGTGCGTTGTACGTGGATTATTTTGAGGTATTATAATTTTTATTTACTACTTTTATAATAAAATATTGCTTGATCAAATTATTGTTAAATGACCATACTAAAATTTTTAAGAAGGCAATGCTCATGTGTGTTGCATATAAACCTTTTTAAATTAGTAAAATAATTTTTAGGCATCTTACAAATATCAAAACCTATATTTTATTGTAGATCCGTAAACTGATGACTCCATTGCATAGTGGAGGTCAGATCAAATACAAGCAATTAATTATCATAATACAAATTAAAACAATCAAGGACAACAATTCATATGTATAACAAATAAATAATGATGCATAGATCTAAAATTCTTAAAAATTTTGGATGGGCTCAGACCAATAGTTAAACCAGCAAATTGGCTGATGAAGCAATTTATTAAACTTTTTAATGGTAACCAAATTCTAATTATTCATTTTGATGCTAATACACATGGTGTGTTTGTGTCTGCTTTTTTTGTGAAAATTCAATTTTGTTGGTATCATAAAATCCGGTATGAATTCGCAAAAAAAAATAAATTATAATAAATATAAGTGGAAAAACAATATCACAAAAGGTAGAAATGCACCAAACGTTGAGATGCAGACATAATTAAATGCGTGGAGTAACGCATGCTGAGAGAAGAGAAGAAAGGAGAAAAAAGGGAACATCAAAGGTTTTCAAAAGAGGTAAAGAAGAGAGAGAAATGTTTATTTGGAGTGGGGAAGATGAAATGATAGGGGAGAGAGAAAATTAGGAGGTGCAAGTTTTTTTTTTTTCGGAGCATTACTAGGCTTAGGTTTATTTTGGCTTTAATATTGAGAGATAAAAATGAAATGTGACTTTGGAGGACAAAAGTGAAAAAAAAATGTTTTTCAAATATGTTTACTTTTTGAAGTAGTATAGATAATGAAATATCCCTAAAATTTTAAAAAATATATAAAATAACCTCAATATGTTTAAAAAATATTCGAACATGTCTAAAGTGTGTCATTTAGCTAACAATAATATTAGTTCCATCTAATTTGATATTTAATTGGCGGCGACACAATGGTTTGTGATCATTGAATAGATGGTAGAGTTTATTAAATATTAAGACTCACTATTAAACTTAATATCACAATGTATATAATAATATTGTTCAAAAAATTAACAATTATTTAGTTAGGGATCTATTCAAATTTATATCACAAGCACACAATATTAGAGTGCACACAATTAAATATCTCTAAATTTTATTTCAAAAAATACATGTCTAATAAAAAGGGAAAAAAATTGAGGGGGGCATGTGCCCACCCTAGCCCAAGGGTGGCTCCGCCCTTGACCAACTGTGTTTTGGGGAAAGAATTGGAAATACAATTTAAAATTTATTTCAATCTCATTTTACCACATGACATAACCACTCATTTTAGTCTTCAATATTTTAATTGCATCATTTTAATTTTTTAAATATTTAATATATTTCTATGTGGTCCTTCAAATAGACAAGATCTATATTGGTAACAATTTTTTGTTATAAATTTGTTACGTAATACTTAAATATGGACAAAATAATAATTTAAATAACTCTTGATCAAATTTCTTTCCAAAATTTGGTTAAATGACTATCTAAATTATACAATTTTGATTATGAACTATCTAAATTTTGGTCAAAAACTACTCGTATTATACATTTTTTGTCAAGAGTTACCTAAATTTTGGTCAAAAACTATCAAATATATTTTTTGTCTATATTTAGGTATAACATGACAAATTTATGATAAAAAAAACTGCTAACAATTTATATATTGTCTGCTTGATGGATCACATAGAAACATATTTAATATTTCAGGGACTAAAATAATGCAATTAAAATATTATAGATCAAAATGAGACAAACTTCAATACAATTAGCCCTAATTTTTATAGTCCTAATTTTTATCGATCTCCATCACCCTAACTTCAAACAATTTTTTTTTTTAAATCTCAATTCTCAAAGGGTGGGTATGGGGGAGAGAGAGAGAGAGAGGAGGAGAGAGAGAAACGAGAGAAAGAGGGAGGAAATTACGTATAAATTTTATGCATCGCAGAGACCCACCAACATAAATATATATATATATATATATTTTCTCCAAAGGTTGGTAGTTTAAATAAATATATCTCCCATCATGAACCAAGCAAAACGAGCCCACAACTATCCAATATAGAGGTGTCTTTAATTACACGTTCACTTTGCAAAGGCCACCAATCCCCAAAAAAAAAAAAAAAAAAGTGCCAAGACTTCTATATAAATCGGCATTTCTCTATAATCCTTCTGTGTCTCATTCTCTCTCTAAACTACTTGAGTTTCTGAGAATAGTTTGCTGCTCAATGGCTCAAGCAAGCAGCTTCATTCCAAATACTTTCCTCCTCATGCCGACTTCCAAGCCCCACCACCTCCGAAATATCATAGTGTAAGCTTTTTTCTGATGTGTTTTTCTCCCTCCTGCCTGCCTCATCCTAAGGTTCAAATTTTCGTTTTTACGTGTTTTTTAGAATAAGTCATAATTGGTAACTTTGATATCGGTCGAAACAGTCGAAACAGTTCACTAAAACTGAATCCGTTCGGTCATTTCAGTACTAACAAAATAAAATTTTGATCCTCGCCCCCTAAACCCGAGGCAGAAAGAGATCAAGCAGTAACTGTTGCATCGCCTCTGTCTCTCTTGCTTTCTACCTTCATTATATTTATTTAATTTGAAGAATATTTCTTGACTTTTTTTCTTTTGTCTCTCCGTTGAATTCTGATCAAAAGTTGTGCTACGCCAAAGAGACCGGTGCTCAGATCTAAACCTCCGCAAACCAATCGGATACTACACACTTCCGGGGAGGAGAAAATGAAGAATGAGAAGGTGAGTACCAGGAAAGAGAAGAACAAAAGTGAAGCAGCTGATGAACACTACGCTGAAAAATGAGGCCATGACTGTGTAGTATTTGGGGAGGGAAGTAACCCTGGTGTGATCACGAGAGTCTTTTTGTTAACTCAAGAAGTGTAATCCGTCACCTCAATACTATCATAGTTGAACACTAAATTGGATTACTCTCTTGGGTCAAACTCTGGTTTGAAGAATGTGCTATGTTTTTTTTTAAGTCCTGGCTATGTTGATTATGTATAGATGTTTATTGGATGTTTAGTGTGTTTGGTGTGCTTAATGTCAATATAAACCTCCCTTTCCGTTTCTAGCATGTATTAATAACACTTCCCTAAATTTTCGAGTTATCGTACATTGAATTGTCCTTTTGGTCTTTGTTAATTATAGCAATTTATTGGTTGATTAGTATGATGGTGTGGCTATATAGTATCAATAATATGTCATATTTATGTGAAATTTAAAATTTTGATTTGATGGTTTAACAGTAAAATATCTATAATATAAAATAGTGTAAATTTCAACAAGTTAATCTAATGGTCTCAAATAGATTCATCCAACGAGTAACGACCATCAACATTTCTATTAAAACCATTCACATAGAATTCTCTCTTCCTCAATCCATCATTTCTCACTTTGCACTGTTCCTTTAAGCACGAGTTATCCCTAATTACGTTAATAATACTCAACCGTCTCAACTCCAACAATTAAACTTTTTTATTGAAATTTTATTACTTGATACATTATTAAATTAACATATTAGATCCTCGTATTCTTTTTAATTTTGGTTTGTTACATGGATGGGATTTCTAGTGACTTGATTGGATCGGATATTGATTAATTATATATATTACCCACTTTTTAATGGGATTATAATAGGTTGGATATAATACAAGAAAGCATGGCTAAAATAGTCATTTCAACCACTAAACATGTGGGTGGGCTTCTACATTGCCACTTTAATCTTGCATCACAAGTGGCCCCCTATTATTAAGTATCATTTCCACAAATTTGTCTATGATAGTCACATTTTGCTTTTCTTACCTCATACTAAAAAATAATTTTTGATTATAGATCTTATTTTAATTTATTTGTAACCGTTAATCATAAAAGAGTTAATAATATTTTTAATCCTTAAAATATGCATGTTTTGTCAATTTGGTCATTCAAGTATAAATTTATCAATTTAGTCTCTAAAATATGCAATTCGTGTGTAAATGATCTCTACATAAATGGACCATTAAATTTTTGATGTTATATTTTTATGTTGGGCATATGATACAATCTTGAAGAATGACACGTGATCATTTTCGTCAAAAAAATTTTAAAGAAATGTCAGATTAGGGATCAAAGTGACGCAAATTAAAACTTTAGAAATTAAATTAATAAAATTAATACAATGAGAGTCGAACTGACAAAACAAACATATTTTAAGCAATAAAAGTGCTATTAATCTAACAATAAAATAACATTGAACAATAAAATAATTATATTCACTCGTTAATTGACCAAAAACAATAAGGTATAAAAAATAGAAAAATAGCATGAAAAATTAAAATAATAAAAATTTGCATTCACTTTGTAATTGGCTAAAAAATAAGTTAAAATATCAAAAAAATTACTTTTCGGAATTAAATCTAACCCCATTATCTTATCATTAATTCCTAACCAAATATGGTTATTGTGGATACAACTGGGCCCATTTACCCAAACAATCATGTAATCTGCTAAAAATATCGGATCATAAATTCCAAACCAAATAAGGTAATCGTGGGTCAAACTGGACCCATTTTCCCTATCAATCATTTAATCCGACGTATACTCCCCCCAACTAAAAAAATGCCCAATATTTTGCTTTCTAATTATGTTGAGATAAGAGAGCATATTTGCCGGTATTGATTACGAATCACATGTTTGGTTGATGGAGCCGGAATACTTATTGTAATGATTTTTATGGCCCGATCCAGATGAGGTCCAGAATCACAGCCCAGCTCAGAGGCTCAGTTAAAAGATACGGATCAAGTCTACCTCAAGCATACAGGTCCAGTACATCACAAGATGGGAAAAGTTAGGTCTAGACAGTCGTGTCATCTTTGGATAGTCGGGTCAGTCGCGACATCTCGAGATTTAATTCACAACTGACATGCAAGAAAATATTCTTGGGACATGCACATCATCAGCTCCACATAATTGTCCCGTCTATTACGAGAATGACATTATCTCTATAGAATTATCTCACTTGTCACAAGAAAGACGACTCAATCTATTAGAAAGGAGTCTATAAATTATAAACTCCACCTACACAAAGAAAACATCTCTCATACCTCACTCATATTTGAGTATTCTACACCTCTTAAACAATAAAATACTCAAGTCATTTTGGTCTTCACAGTAGAGTAGGTCACATTGACCTATTTTGTTTGTATTGACTCTCATCATTTATTACTATACTAAATATTTGACAAGTGGTGCATAAATTATTTTGTGCATCGTCAAATTTTATCATTTATGATAAATAAATAAATAATAAATAAAAAGAAAAAGCAACTCCATTTCAACAAAAGTCCTATACTCAAGTTTCATAACTTTTGACCTGTTATTCTTATTCTTATCTTGATCATGATTTTTCTTCCTTTTTGGGCAAGTTGAAGGCAAGTAGGGCTTCGATTTCGAACCTCGTGCCAAAAATAATTGTAAATTACATGTTTGAATGTTTATTATTCCATGGGCTTAATTCTTGAATAATGAAAATAAGTACCATAACTGAAAGTATTAGGGAGTGTTTGGTTTGGTTTTTATAAATTATTTTTTATTCTCAAAACTCTAAAAACAAAGAGATGCTGTTTGTTTAAAATTTTTGTACTCTAACTTTTTAAAAATTTTGAAAAATGAGATATAATTTTAGAGAATAATAAAATGATGTTCTCATTATTTTCTACGATAAAATGAAAACGAGGGGAATAACTTATCTCTAAATTAATGAGATATCTCCTTCAAGTTTCATCGGAGACAAAAAAGTTCTTCTTGCTTCTTTCCTGTTCTGTCGTCTATTGCCATCGGAGTACCACCACCAGTGAACCCACCTCCATTGCTCTGAATACCCAAAACCCAGTGAAGCCGCATCCCCAAATCCAGCGAAGCCCTATCGTCAATCCATCGAATTAGCACGTGGGTTCACCAACGAAGGCACCAGTCGTCCAACGGAACTCCAACAGCTACCAAAACACAGATCTGAGTAGCCTCCACCGCCTCTTTCTCTCTCCTTTGCAACTTCTTCTCTTTCGGCGGTGGGTGGTGGTCTTGGTGGTGGGTGGTTCTCGGCGGGGGTTGCGGGTGTTGGGTTAATGGTGGTTCTCAGTTGTGGGCGGTGGGTGATACACAGCGAAAGAAAGAGAGAGACATAGAGTCAGAAGAAATGTGAGAATTGTGGATTATTGTTCAAATAAATTTTATAATTTTTGTTTTTTAAAAATATATAATCAAACAAGTTTTGTATTCTAAAATTTTTTAAAAACACTTTCTTAAAACTCTTCTTAAAAATAATTTTCAGATACTATTTTTTGAAATGTAAACCAAATAAGTCCTTAATTTTCTTGGTATATGTCTGAGCTTGTATTAAAGTTTGGCCTTTATTGTGAGGGTGACTTCTTATCTTCTATTTTTTGGTTCAATAATTAGGAATATTCGAATCAATTTACGTGCACATTAATTAATCTCCTCCTCAATCTGATCAAATGTAAGTCATTTATGTCGAAAATTAGATATTAATGAGGGATAAATTTCTCATGCCCTGACCCCAAGAAATTGTCAAGATTCAAATTCAAGGCGTCTGAATTTACAATTCGTATCTGTCATCACTTAAACTACTTAAAAAGTGACTTTTTATCGAGTGGTCATTTCCCTTAGTAATTTTAAATTATTATTGTGATTGATTAATTGAGAGGTAAATTACAAACTTTAGAAATTAAAATGGCATCGTTAAAAGGTCAAATGCTTAATTTAATTTTAAAATAGCAATAGAATTTAGGTGAAATTTGGAGGAATGATTATTACAATTTAAATATCAAGGACTATATGCACATTGACTAGAATTATTGTCAATCAATAGACTAGATTTTGATTTGAATTTGATCCAAATCTGTTTAAGAGATA
The DNA here is from genome assembly GCA_963454935.2 of Ilex paraguariensis. Classification (NCBI taxonomy): domain Eukaryota; kingdom Viridiplantae; phylum Streptophyta; class Magnoliopsida; order Aquifoliales; family Aquifoliaceae; genus Ilex; species Ilex paraguariensis. Next base: position 11,852 of record CAUOFW020002389.1, read on the forward strand.
TGAACCGATATGTTCATGGTTTTTTTTTTTTTTGAGATCATTACATTTTACCAACCCCGATTTTATGATTCGAAAATCCTAATCTTCACTAAAAATTACCAAAATGGTTTTTGTTCTATGTTCAATCAAATATATATAAATTGTATAAAAATTTTAAGCAAAATTTTCACATTTGTTCAGTGTATATATGGTGTCACTATATAATGCTACACTATTTTTATTGAATGGCATGGATTCTCTATCAAATTTCTAATTATGGGTAATATTTGGGTTAAACTCTTTGATGCATATTTTGTACGTTATGTGTGGATTCATCCTTTGTTGTCACACTATTAGGCTAGTTTTTGTGAATTGAGTACTAATTTTTAATTTTTGAGAGTTATGCGTGGATTTACTCTTTGTTATCGCACAATTAGGTTTGCTTGGAGAATTGAGTACCATTCTTCATATTATGAGTGTTATTTGTGAATTCAATATTTGTTGTCACAATATTAGGCTAGCCTTTGTGAATTGATTATCAATCTTCATATTTTTTTTGGTTACCTCAACCTCTCATTTTCTCTTAAGATTATGTGAATATGGGTAGAATAGGAATTTTGTGCATGGCATGGGGCCATAGTTAGTATATATGTATACTAGTAATAATTATATGTCTTAAGATACTCTGTAATACTCCAAATCCAGCAATGATCGTTTTAACATTTATATTTTAAATAATTATTTTTTTCTTTAATTATATGAAATTTAAAATTTAAGTTGATAGAGAAAAAATAAAAGAGATGTAGATGTGGGTTAGTAATGTTGTTTGGTATTAGAGAATGCGTTGGGTGAGTTATCTAACATTGGAAAGCATGTATAAAAAATTATGCTGTTGAGCGAATTTAAAAAAAGTTGAATTTTGTACTGTTAAATAAAATAGAATGAATATTAGTTTAATTACAACAACAACCATTATTGTACTTTGATAAATGTGCAATTCAGATTGTTAGTTATAATATTAGATATTACTTAGAGCAACTTCAATGGAGAAACTTCAATATTTATTCAATTTTTTTTAAAAATGTCCATATAATCCTAAAAACTCTTTTTTTTTTAAAAAAAAAGTCCCATATAATCTCCATGAAATGCACCAAGCATCTCATACATGTAGGCAAAGGGAAAATCCCACACAAAAAAGTTGAATAACTCTGAGTTGTAAGAAATCAACACCGAAATCAACAAATTTGATAACTGAGGGAATTGATTCCTATGCCATCATTCTATACTTCGATGGGTTGGGTTAGGATTTATATAAAATACACTTGAGTAGGAATGAGGTTTTGAGATAAATAAAAAAAATGAAGAAAATAAAAGATGAAAAGCAAAAAGATAGAAGATGAAGGGAAGAAGATTGCCTGGAGATCTTTGAATCGGTGCTTCTACCAGAGGAGGCGTTGGAGTTCTTCTTTGCGTCTATAGAAGAAGATTTGTTTGGGCTCTGGGTGGTAGAGAAAGCTAGAGAGCCAAATCAGCCCCCACAATTGGGCTAGAGTGCCAAATCAGCCCGCTCAATTGGGCTATAGTGCAAATTCACTAGGCAAACCAGAACCGGGGAACAACTATATCATGAACAATTGAGTTTGCCCTAAACAGACATTCTTTCTTCACCCTGGCCTTTTTGTATTGTTTTCTCTCTCTAAAACAAACACTCTCTCTCTCTCTCTCTCTCTCTCTCTCTCTCTCTCTCTCAGTATATATGTAACTGAGTTCTGATTGCCAACCATCGAGGTGATAGTCTAGTTGATGAGTTGGAATCCGTTTACGATAATAATTTAGTTTTTCCTTGATGGTATTATACTGATGAACTCAACTAGTTATGACTCGATTTCTACTATGACTAAATACCTCAAGGTGGAGGTTGTTAGGCCTCGTGGCACCTAACCACCCTTTCCAATAGCCAAAAAAAGAGTTCTGATTGCCACATGGGTAATGGGTTTTTTCCTTCGTTGCCCCATTATCCTCTGTTTTGGGAAATGCTCTCTCCCTGCATGTCACGATCAATTGGCTTTGACATATACATACAATTTCTTTCTTCAGGCTTGTCTTTGATATCTAATTGAGTTCTGATTGCAACATAGGTAATGGGTTTTTTTCCCATTTTTTGGTCTGATCTGACAGTTTTATAGGTAATTCGACTCTGACTTTATACATGTGGTTCTTGGGAGACAGCTACATTGCTTGCACAATCTGGTTTCTATTATGACGAAGAACAGCTCTAAACAATTTTCATATACAACTAATATCTATGAGACGTGAATTTCCATGAAAGGATCTGGAAATCAAACGTATACATATATAATCTCTCATTCCTACACAATTTTGTTGAAAAACCCAGAAAAAATTTCACAATTTTTCTATGTAGATTTTGTTGTATGGTGGATGGTGAATTGTCATACAACCCAGCGGCTAACTTCAATGGAGTTGGAAACAAATATAACTTTTAAGGAAAGTGTCCACCAACCTTAAAGTGGCATGTTGATTCCTTATTTCTACTCATTTTCGACTTATTATTCTAATTGCTGGTATCATGGTTCAAAGTATCAGTCAATACTGATATAAGTCGGTCGAATCATATCTAACTTAACATCTTCTAAAATGTAAACCTCGAGTCTGGTACGACTCGTCATGGTTCAAAGTATCAATCAATACTGATATAAGTCAATCGAATCATATCTAACTTAACATCTTCTAAAATGTAAACCCCGAGTCTGGTACGACTCGTTTGAGTTGTATCCAACTTAATTCGTAGCCTACAAATTATCATCACCGAACCGGCAGATACGGTTCCATGAAGCCACAATATGACCAAAATCTCTAGTCATATTCAATATTTTCTTTTAGGTCGTTAAGCCCGATATCACAATGCGATGGCGTGACTAATGTGTCTCAGAATCTTCCGAGTCAGATAATCAATATCACGAACTTGAACTCTGACATTGCATCTATATAAAGTTGGTGTTTGTAATTGATTAGCATCCTTCGGGACAAGACACTGACTAAATGATGAACTCACAGTACTTAAGTTGCTTGATCTTGTTTATTGATATTTTGCTAGTCATTGTCCTTTATACAAAATGGGTATCTTAATGTGCTTCAATGTCTGATAAAAAAAATGTGCTTCAATGCAAAACGGAACATTGTACTGTTATATGTATTAGCTATTGTGAGCTTCTTTTAGGATTTTCCATTATTTTCTGTAGGTTTATTGGTTTAGCAATAGTTTTTGTGCTCTATGAATCCCCCCTGTTTTGGTTCTAAAATTTATCCAACTACAACAAGTCGCATTACAAAGATGGGGTCAAGAAACGCAGAGGAGGTAGGATAGGCAGTTGGTTAGATTTAGTATGGATCGTACATGAACGGTAGTTAGAGTTGGCATCTCTCCTAAGGTTCCCACATTTGGGATCCCCAGGGAAAAGGATCAAGTTGGCCCACTATCTCCCTTCAACCCTCTGAGCAAAATGCGTCAAAAGGAAGGAAAATCCATGGACCGACCCCATCATCTCCTCCCTGCTCAGCAGTTCGTTTTGATTTACTTCGCTCATCTTAACTTAATTTTAATTCGTGCAATTAGCATCTTCATTGGTCCTTGTCAGAGAGTAATTCTTTGTGGCTCACCTTTTATAGGGCATTACCTCACATGGATCCTCCTGCTACTGATGGGGAAGTCACACCAGAGAAGCTTGAAAAAATTAAAGAGGGAGGTATGTACCAATGTGATCTTTTTGATACAGAAATAGTTCACAAGATTGCACAAGCATTCCTCCCAGGATTAGCCTCAGCCTGTGTTGACAACACAACGGGCGGTCTATTAAAGAGCCCACTTCAGTGGCTCTTGATATAAGAAGAGAATTAGTGGATTATCTTACACAGCGAAGCGAAACCTTTGTGGCAGAATTTGTAGTCTTAGAAGGTGGTCCAGACGCGGAAGAGTCTGACAATCCTTACGATATCATTTCTAATTTCGTCGATGACTTTGAAAAGGAATTTCTTCAGTAGAGTTTCAGGATGGCTTCTGAGTGAAAGGAGGGAAGACAGGATAGATGACCTTGTCCAAGAGATGGAAATAAATGGGTTTTGGCTGATACAACGAAGGGAAGACATTGCCCAAACTCTACTAAAGAATGTCGATTTCAAGAACATGTCTCACTGCAACAAGAAATTCAACTCTGAAGAAGAGCTGAGCGATCATGCACCACATTGCAGTTTTAGAACTATAAATTGCACAAATGAGAGGTGTAATGCCAGATTCAGTGCAGCTCACAAGGAAGTATCATGATTCAATCTGTCCCTTTATGATACTTCCTTGTGAGCAGAAGTGTTCAGATAGCATCATGAGGCACGAAATGGATAGGCATTGTATAACTGTTTGTCCAATGAAGCTCATGAACTGCCCCTTTTATTCAGTGGGTTGTCAATCTAGCATTCCTCAATGGAAAGTAGAACAACATTGCTCGGAGAATCTCCATTCTCACCTGCTTCTATATTTTTCAAGTTGTTCACAAGGAAGCATCTGTGGAGGATCTCAAACAAAGAGCAGAACAGCTAGAAAAGGTATGTCCTTGAAGTCTTTTTGGATATTTTTTGATGTCATAATTTTTTGAGTAAATTACACTTCACCCCTAAACTATTACCCTTATTTCACTTTGCATCGTCAACTATAAAATTTCTCATATTGTATTCTAAAGTATCAATTTTATTTTATATCACTCCAAAATTTTTCTGTAGAAACAGATGTTGAAGTGAGTTAGAGGAGAATTGATACTTTGGAGTAATTGCAATACTTTTAATCACTGCTTAAAATATTTGGATTTGAGTGATTGATTAACAAAATTAAGTAGAAATTCATCTATTGTGTTGAAATTGTTGGTCAATTGGTAAATTTTGTTAGAAGTCAACTTATTCATATCAGACTGAATTATTGGTTGAGATGTCGATTCTTAACGAATTCGGATATGAAATAAAATTTTGATATCTATTAGATTATCGGATCAGATTTGAAATCGAATTTTTATCCGTTGGATTCGAATTCGAATTCAAATTAACTAAAATCCGATCAAAATTTGATCCGTTGACAGACACACTTACAACCTGATTTTATGGTTTAGTGACATCTAAATATGGGCTGACCTTTTTTTCTCGTTTCCCTTTTCGAGACAGTCTTCATCTCCTGGACAACTAGCAGAAGCTCAGGATGTGAGATCTTTAACCTTGGTGATCAAGAATTTTGAAGCAAAGCTTGGCCCTAGGAATCAACACCAACAAAGCTACAGAGTGCAAGGGGTCACCTGCCAAAGAAGAAGATTGCTCGGAATCAACCACTAGAGGAGAAGAGTGCACATAATAGGCAAATTTTCAAATATAAGAGAAAAAATAGACAACTAGAGAGTGAAGATTGAATCATGACATTGTGTCGTTCGAGAGAAGTTTAAGTCTAATTTTTTAATTTATAAAAAGAGTCACTTATTTTTAAAAATTACTCGGGGGCAAGTTGTAATAAATTTTAATTTTTTAAAAATATTTTCAATAAACCCTAATTTTTTTTTTTAAAATTTCGGTGCATCCAGGTGCTCACTATTTGAGGTTCATCACATGCTGATTAAAAGAAAATTTTAATTTTGTTTGAGTTGTGGATTGATGACATTGTTATAAGGGTGAATTTTACTTTGCATCATGAAAGATTTTAAATTTTTTATTTTACACCCTTAAAAATTAAATTTTTCACATTACGCTTTCACTGTATTAAAAGTGTCGCAATATTTTTCATTAATTTTTTCATCGGTGTCAATGAGTTAGATTTTGACGAAAAATTTACTGATCCTTGAGAACTTTAACTCTATTTTCAAACTTACTTGCTCAATTTTGAGAGAAGTTTTTTTTGTGTGCGGAAGGCTTTGTTTGGTTAGAAAGAAATTGATGATAGAAAGCGAAAATGGTAGAAAAGTGAAGTGAAAGTAAAGAAATGAAAATAAAAATTTATTTTTTTGTATGCGTTTGATTAGAATGAAAAATTTGTTAGAAATATATAAAAAAATTAATTTAAGTACTAAATTATCCTTATCGCATAAATCTAACACATACACAAGGATTAGAAATTACAATCTAGACGCAACGAATAAAAAGCCAATAATAGAAATTAAAGTTTCTAACCCAATTACTAACACAGTATTATCAACATTTAGTACAAAGCAAACTCAAGAAGGAGAACATTACCAACTGCTTGTTTGCATGGTGTAAGGAGGAAAAGGAGAAGAACGTCGGCTACCTCGGACATTTCACGGGAAAAAAATATTTTCCCATTAATTTTGCAAGAAACCAAACGGTAGAATTACAAGAAAATTTGGTGGGCCTCACACCACTTTCCTGTAATTTTAATCAGTTTCTTTCTAAATAAACATGAAAAAAAATTAATTTTTTTTCTCTTCCTCATATTTTCTAACATTATCTTGCTAATCAAATGAAGCCAAAGGGAGATATTTTCCCATCCATTTTCCTTACCCTCTTATTTTTCATCTCAACCAAATAATAGAATCTCAATCATTTCATCCTATTTTCCTTCCTTACCTTTCTATCTATTTTATTTTTCACCATACCAAACATAATAAAATAATAAAATTTAGCAAGTTTAATTCATTTATTAAATATTCTGTTTAATTCATTCATTTATTAGTAAAATAGTAAATTCCGTTTGGTCATTTCTTATCCAAAAAAAAAATTTTAATTTATTAAATATTCAATAGTTCAGATCATATCACATGTTTTTTTTAAAAAAAAAAACAGTAGATCAAGTCTCATTAACTGCTACACATAAATGGTGCATAGGGATGGTGGTGCTGGAAAATTTCTCCAGACGTGGAAGAAGTTGGCCAGAATTTTCGGCGCCAAAGGAGAAATATGGATAAAATAACCTCGTACGGAACAAAGTTCATTTTGCTGTTGCAATAGAGACTGGAAAATGACAGCTGTACACACAGGTGTTTAATGATTGGCTTAGAGTGTCTAGTATCAACTATTGGCGCGTGGTGTCCACGGGTTGTGAGGTTGATATTTCTCGTGACAGCTTGGACAAGATTACGTTTAGTTTGGTACAACCGTACAACAAAAGACAACGAAGCGTCGGTGGAGTGGAGGTTCAATTGCCCACACATTTTTTTTTATGGGAGAGGGGAACGATAACGTTGTACGTGACTAACATAACCCCTAAAATCAAATATGTTGAATTCGAAATTTTTATTAACAAATAACTCTTCTGGTGGTCAGGTTTTTGGGTGTAAATGTCGATTAAAAGACATTAAATAGTAAATTGTTCTTCATTTTCCTAAACTGATCCAATTGAAATGAAACTTCCTTGCGTTGTGGAGATCAAGCACACGTGGTTGGAGACTTCATCTCTGCTACAAACTGCCACACCCCCCCACCCCTCTCTCTCTCTCTCCTACAAAAGGCCAACCAAACCCTTCTCCCAAATCTTCCCAAAACATCCACATTCCACGGTCCCTCTCAGATTGGTGTTAACCAATCAATTTATCGTCTTCCGGGTTCTTCTCTCTCTGTCTCTCATTGCATTCTTTGGACAATTTAAGCTCAAACCAGTCGCATCTTCAATTCAGGCTCTCTCAGTATAGGTACATTCCCTTTTTATGTCTGATATTGTTCTGCGCTTATCTTTTTTCTTTTCTTGATTATGGTGCTGTGCGATTGAAATGTTGCTTTTTTTGAGAAATGGGTTTTGGGGTTTGAAAGTTTTTTTCCTGGCACATTGCATTTAGATTGACATTTTAGGCATTTGGTATCTCTTGAGATTGGATTTGTGTCTGCAGTTTTTCCTTGGGGAGCGGTATTGGGTTGTTGTTCTAAGATGCTGCATATATTGTATTTTGATTTTCTATAGTTACTAATAACACATTTTGTATTGTTTAGTATTTTTTTCTCTATCCACAGCTCATGTATATATGTTTAGACAAATCTATCAATAAGAACAAGGTGTTTGGAGTTCAAATAACTTTAAACTCTTCCAATAATAGATCTTCATTTATGATTATTGAATAATTTTTGTTGGTATTTCAATCTTTACCACACGAGGTTATTCAAATTAAAGGTGAGTCTTGTGTATTGGTAAATTGGTAGTAAATTCTTCACTTTTGTTTAACAAAATGTTTGGTGAAGGTTTTGTTGAATTGAGACTTTTGTTTATACTTACAGGTATTTTGATTGAGGATATCCCAGTTCTTCTAGCAATTGGGGGTATTTTTTTCTTTTCCATTTGCCTTTTTTTTTTTGCTGATTTGGATAGTTGATTTGAATCTATTTAATTGGGTCATTCAGTTTTGGGGCTGATGATGAGAAGACTGCGTTGCACTCCATTGATTATGGTGGCTGAGATTCAGCGCAATGATGAAATCTGTTGGTTCGAGAAAGTTGATGAAGTCTCCTAGCTTCAACGGGAGGGAACTGGAGACCACAATCACAATTGAAACTCCTTTGGATATGGAAGATCATGTAGTTGTCAGAACTCTCAGCCGTAAGAACCAGGAAATCCTTGAACAATTGCCAACAGCAGATGGCATGCCAGAGAAAAACTTTCAGATTCCATTGTTGGAGTCAGGGAACCAAAGACATCATGCTGCAGTGAAGCTGCAGAAGACATACAAAAGTTTCCGAACCAGAAGACAACTGGCGGATTGTGCAGTTTTAGTTGAGCAGAGATGGTTGGTATCAATCTCAATCCCATTTAATGCTTATGTTATTTGAGAACAGAAATTGTTATCAGAATTTCAAGCGAAAAACCAAACTGTCACAAAAAATTATATTATAAAATCTAGATGATTTCTTCCATTGTGTTACATCGTGTTATCTGAAGGAGTGTTTTCATGCTCGTATTGTGTATTGACATTCGTTTTTTCTTCATGTTCTAGTGCAATCCCAAGTTAAAAAATTCAAATGCATTTTTTAGGTGGAAGCTATTAGATTTTGCTGTACTCAAGAGCAGTTCTATATCATTTTTTGATATTGGGAAATCCGAAACTGCTGTATCACGTTGGTCAAGAGCAAGAACCAAAGCTGCCAAGGTTGGTAGTGGACAGTTTAATATTCACTTAACTTTAGTCCATCATTGATATTGCTCTGAATTTTTGGCTTTGGTCATCATTGACAGGTGGGGAAAGGTTTGTCGAAGGATGACAAGGCACGCAAACTTGCTCTACAACATTGGCTTGAGGCAGTAAGTTCACTCCTAAAGTACCTTTGACAGATAATACCTGTTATTCTTGATGGTGCATGGGCTCTTTGCTGATTATGTTCCTTGCTGTATGATAGATAGATCCTCGGCATCGCTATGGTCATAATCTTCAATTTTACTACGCGAAGTGGTTACATTGCGAGAGCAAACAACCCTTCTTCTACTGGTAAGGTTTTTTGGACCACAAATCAAAATGAACGTACATTGTTTTACATCCATCGTCTTTTGATATAGAGGGCTAAATCCGTAAAACTATGAATTGTAGGCTTGACATAGGAGAAGGTAAAGAAATAACTCTTGAAAGATGTCTTCGATCAAAGCTGCAACAACAATGCATCAAGTATCTTGGTCCGGTGAGCCTAATCTTCGTTTCTAGAGGTCTTAATGTCTTGATAGAAGACTAGGATTACAACCTTTTAAAGATTATGAGATCATGTTGCTGGGACTTTCTTGAGCTATTTTTTGCCAGAATACCAAAGTCCTTTGAAATCCCTCCCACCCCAATAAAAACAAAAACAAAAAATAGAAATAATCATCAAAGTTTTATTTTTACTGTCAATTTACCTTACATATAACTTCAATTTTGTGTTTCAGATAGAGAGAAAGGCTTATGAAGTTGTACTGGAAAATGGGAAGTTCATCTACAAGCAGAGCAGGGAGATTCTCAATGCCAGAGGAGGATCTGAAGAAGTCAAGTGGATCTTTGTACTCAGTGTGTCGAAGAACTTGTATGTTGGGCAGAAGAAGAAGGGCACATTTCAACATTCTAGTTTCTTGGCTGGTGGAGCGACATTATCTGCTGGGAGATTAGTAGTAGAAGACGGTATTCTAAAGGTGCAGAATTAAGGCATACTGAGTTTCTTCACTTAAATATTATAACTTCTCTGAGGTAGGCTGATGGTTTTTGTTAATCCATTTTTTCACTCAATAGGCTGTTTGGCCTCACAGTGGACATTATCTCCCTACGCAAGAAAATTTCGAGGCGTTCGTGTTATTCCTTAGAGAACACAGAGTAGATCTCAGTATTGTCCAGGTAGAAAATCTGACGAAGATTTTTATCGTTTTAGAAGTAGGAACATATGAGAAATGGATCCCTGCACATAATTCATGCCCAAGTTCATAGAATATATATATATTTGACTTGAAATCTCCCAATGATTAAAATGTTGGCCACTCATTGATTTATTTTTCTTGTTTCTCATTTGCAGAAAAGCCCGAGAGGTGAGGAAGAAGAAGCCTTTGGCAAAGGTGCTGGTGGTTTGGCATGCGAAACAGCATATCAGTACCAGATTTTGTTTTTTCCAGGGAAGAAACCAATACCAAAATGTTGGATAGAGAGAAGGATAATTCGAGAAAACAATATTTTAATGATGCAGAAAATTTGCATCCACCCTTATCAAGGTGGTCTAGAGGATTGCGCTCGAGGATAACTACTCTAGAAATCCCAAAGAGGGAAAACATATTAGAGATGTTCAAGAAGGAAGGACAACGAGGGCCACGTGGCAGCACTCACCCTGTGGAATGTCTGTCAGATGACTATGAAACAGCTGAAGAATATTTATCAGATGAAGAATTTATCGTTTCCAAACAGAGTTTGTTTGACGAAGATGAAGAACAAGAATATGAAGAACCCATCCCACAAGAAAAGATTATTAGAAGGATAAATTCACATAAAGGAATGAAGTCATTTCAGTTGGCTCAGCAATTATCTTGCAGGTGGACAACAGGAGCTGGGCCGCGGATTGGGTGTGTGAGGGACTACCCATCAGAGCTCCAATTTCGGGTTTTAGAGGAAGTGAACTTGTCTCCAAGGCCTGCTGCTTTTTCCTCTCCCAGGAGATCAACCACTCATAGTCCAAGGGTTCCAACTCAAACCAACTTGTGTAGAGAAACAATAGCCAGGAGTCCACTCACTTCAGATCAATCCATTCTCTCCCAAACCGCAACACCTTAAAGTTATAGAGATGGAAACAGAAATCTTGACTGATTGTTGTCTTGCTGAAACTGACAAGATTTTGAAGTTGTTTTGCATACTTTCATATACTTTTTTTTTGACTTAAATTCTTTTGTAGATCTTGTAGTGAAAGATTGAATGAAAATCTTGATTTCTAATTTTCCTGATAGTCTCTTTTCTCTTCTTATTTGTGTGGTTAATCAACTATGAGAGAAGAAAGTGGGGATGAAGCATAATGATGTTTAACAATATGCAAAGAGATGCATAGAAGTTGAGTTCCATTTTTAAAGGAATAGTCTACTCTAGAACCTTTAGAATAGTTCTGCTCCAACTCTTCTATTGTAGAATTTTGTGACAAGAGACTAAGGAATCCTTTGAGGACATGGGTTCAACATTACATTTTTCCATTCCCAGCATTCATAAAATGTTTTTTTAAAGAGATAATTAGACCCAGCTTTAATGGAGTCCAGATTCTCTATAGTACGCTTATGTTGAATTTTTTGGTGATTGATCACCACTATGCATTGATCTGGAACCCACTATTATCAAACGGGCTCCACTTGTTTATGACATATGATTTACTATTTACAAAAATTAAGAAAAAAAAATGTTAAATTAATCCATATTCGTATCAACAAATATTTAGATTTTAGAATGAATTGATTATTGATACATGTGATTAGAAAGTCTAAGAGAATTATTTTCTACCGTTCTCCTAGGAAGAATTAACAGATGGTCTCAGAAAGAAAGCTCACGTTTGGTTATTATCTCGGAAACAGTTTTTTATTCTCAAAATTTCAAAAATACCCAAAACTTGTTTGTTTAGCATTTTTTTTTAAAAATTTGAGAAAATATGAGATTTGAGTCAAATAAACAGAAAATAAGTGTAACTTTTTTTAGAGCTTTCTTTGAAAATTTTGGAAATAAAGAGAACAATATATATATATATACACAATAAATAAATATAAAAAATATATATATATACACACACACACGGAGTATATATATATATATATTAGTCATAACTCGTGCCTGAAGGCACAATAAAATATAAAATTCAAGCGTCCAAAAAATCGATCAAACTATATTAAATTTTTTCAAAATATATCAAATACAAATTAATCAAATATTAAATGATTAAATATATGATAAAAATGAGTGATGTGATATTTTTAAGGAGGAAATATATAAATGATTAAACATGTGATAAAAATGAGTAATGCGATTTGACGTTTGAGTCTGACAAATATATGATGAGTGAGGTAAGTGATTGGTAATGGTTTTGAGAGGGCAAATATAACTGGGATAAAATTCAAACACACTCATGTTTTATTATATAGATATACACACACAGAGAGTATATATATATATAAATATATACATATGTATATATATAAATAAATAAATATTTATTTATTTATTTATATTTATTTATTTATTTATATGTATATATTTTCACGTATTCACACACACACACACACATATATATATATTTATTTATTTATGTTTATATATATATATATATATATTTAAACTGTCCAAACAGATTTTACTATTTTTTATATTATAAAATTATTTTTAAAATCATCTAATCAAATAAATTTTTTATTTCAAAAAATATCAAAACCACTTTCTTAAACTCTTCTCAAAAATTATTTTCGAATACTAATTTTTGAAATGCAAACCAAACAAGCCCTAAGTTTTTGAATAAGAATATAAGGTAAAAAAATGTTTCTAAATAACAGAATTCAGAACTTCTTCATTACACTTTCACTCAATTTCACTCTACGTAAATTATCTACCATTAATACACATGGAATCCACTAGTAATAATTACTAGTGGATCCCTCGTCCATACACAATAAATGATCTACTATTAAGTGAACTTGAGAGTAGAACGTGATGCTTCAAATCTACCACTTGCACTCAAAATAGTAAGTACTTTTCGTTAGAAAAAATTCCCACACCTGCAAATTTCCGCACACTTATAACCATTCTCCTCTCAAAAATACTCTCTTAGACTTATTCTGTAGGGAAATCCTAGTACATCAGAGTTTCAGCTTTCAACATTTAAATACAGGCTATTATTTGTATATACATACATGACCAACAATATTACATAAGATTTCCTTTCCCCTCCCAAACAGCTCTCTTTCTATAGGTAAAATCCCTATTTCTTTTTTTTTTTTGTCCCTTTCAGGTGACAAGGAGAACAAAGCATTACATTGTCTGAAACAGGATTTGAACCTTCATTTAACTTGGTTAGTCTGTATTGCTGGACATTCAACCTGTGGCCACTTGGGAAGCCTTTCCGACGCCAATGCGACTACAGCTCCCAAGTGAATACCATTTTGGTTAGATGAAAGGAAATATGATATACTCTGCATAAAAGAGATTCCATATGAACCGATAGAACCCTGAGATTGCCTCCTGCAAGATACAGAGAAACGTTTGATCAGACAATAAAATGAAAAGATCTTCTTTCAAGTTTCCACTTGATGTCATATTATAGAACAACTGAACTGTCCAGTAGTGACCATTAAATGACTATTGATACAAGTCCTTTTGGATAGGACAACCATCACAATGCCGACATAGAATCACTTCACTGTTACTATCACATAGGAACTTGAGTTTCGGTATTACCTTCGTGTAATTGGCTCGTTCCAATACCCACGTCTGTGGCCACAGAAAATGAAATATAAGGTAACAGAATCGCAATATAAAAAAGGGAACAGCAGTTATAGATGTAATTGCTACCAGATTAACTGTAAGACAATTAAATGACCACAGGACATGCTTACAACCAGCAAAAAGAAATATAGAAGTGTAAAGTTGCATCAATAGCTAACATATTCAATTTTTTCCTTCTTTTTTTTTTTGGGGGGGGGGGGGTTTAAGAAAGAAAATGGATTAGACAAAGCTTGAATTGACGAATATGTTTTAGGAATTTGTATGATCCACAATTTATTATGTTATATTACCTACATTCCTTAATTTAAAATTTAGTACTAGTCTCCTATTGCTACTTTTGCTAATCATTTATCAAGTTATTTTAGGACTGCCTCATATGTAATAGATTTTTATCTTTTAAATTTCTCTTATGTTATATTGAATTCCTCCCAAAGCATATAAACACAACTCCAAAGAGAAGGTTATGATACTTTGGTTTGTCAAACCACAAGGCGGTTGTGAGGCAAAGGAGTGGCTGCCATGTGGATGGAGTAACCACCATGGGAGACTCTAAAATTTCTCTTATGTTATATTGAATTTCTCCCAAAGCATATAAACACAACTCCAAAGAGAAGGTTATGATACTTTGGTTTGTCAAACCACAAGGCGGATGTGAGGCAAAGGAGTGGCTGCCATGTGGATGGAGTAACCACCATGGGAGATTTGAAAATTTCACTTACTCCACTACAGCTCCAATGCTGCTCAAGACAAATTCCAAGTAAAGAAAGTAAATCCATGGAAAGGGAATCAACTGAAGAAGTAATAAACATATAACAATCTTAAGAAATCTATTCCTAACAATCGCAACAAATGAATCTTAAACTAAACCTGGAAGATTAAACTCAATGCCAAGATGGTATGTGAAGCTATCATCAAGCTGTGCCTGAAAGCCTGGAATAGGTTGACAAAAGAGAGAGAGACATGTTGTTAAGGATCATTTCTTGCTAGTGACTATGCTTATATGAAATGAGAATGTTGAAATGGATGTTGGGTACAACTAGGAATAATAGAACTAAGAATGAGAATATCCGTAAAAAAGTACAGGTAGAACATATAGAAGATAAATTAAGAGAGAATGGACTTAGGTTGTTTGGACATATTTATAGGCAGCCAAGAATGATGTCTTTGAGAAAAAGTGATGTGATAGCTGTTGACGGTAATTGAAGGGAGAGAGGAAGATTAAAACTAACTTTAAATGTAATAGGATAGAAAGATATTGTAACTTATGTTTTAGCAGAAAATATAGTATTTAATAGAACACAATAGCAAAACAGGATTCATTTAGCCGAACCCAAAAAGATTGGAACAAGGCTTTGTTGAGTTGACCTATGCCTAACTTAATATTGAAAATAAAACGTGATCAAAAACGATTGAGCCATGTTTAAAGGTATTTACCTCTGGCATGTAGATTGCTGCCAATACAGCACCAATATAGTTTAACAACAAAAGCCCAGAACCAAGGAATGCAATGTTTCTTACACCAAGCTTTGTTGCCAATGTGGATATCTGAAACCTTCACAAAAATATATTAAAGATAATAATCAATACACACCAATAAAAGTGGAATTTAATTTCAAGTAGAAATAAGGGAGGGATAAAGGTTTAAGAAATCGGTCAACCTACAGCAAATTGAGGCTTGTAGGGGACAACATTGGAAAAATAAAAGAGATAATGTAGTTTAGGCTTTAGAATGCTATTTTTTGATGTTAAGAATTTTGAGAAACAATACAAAACCATGACATCCAATGAAAAATAATAATACCAGTAACAATGATAATATGTTAATAATAATAATGACAAGCAGCTATTTTTGCAGAGCTGGTATTGGAACTTACTTGCGATCCCCCTCCACATCTGGAAGATCTTTAGTTATAGCAATGACCAGTGCAAACACAGTTACGAAAGTTGTGATAAAAGCCACTGGTGAGCTGCAGGTAACATTCAAATGCGAGCATGAGAAAACAGTTTACGCATCTAGAAAACATTGCACCACCCTGAACAAGATGCTAGACATTTCAAATGGTACTCCACACATATTGCCGCTAGATTACTTTACGCCATTTAGATGTAAAGGCCTCTTCACATCCATGACTTGATCTTGCAGCTGAAATATAGTGAGCCCATTCTGTGAACCCAGGTCACACTTTTTATTTGTTCTGTGTATGAGAGAAACCTTCTTTTTATAGCTCTTCTCTCAATGGTGCAACATGAAGCAAGAATTACTACGCGGTAACTCACCTCCACACAAATGTTAGTCCAAGCGCAGCCCTTGTAGCATGATATACACCAAAATTAAGAAGAAAACCTCGCACCTGTACAATTAATTATGTTAAATATTTTACATCTGCAGGAAAATAAAATGTAGGCATGTGAACAAAATGCCAATGTTCATCAATTAGTACAGTGCAAATTCAAAGAAAACTTCACACATAAAATCAAAGACTTAAAAGTTTCGAATTGAGATCTTGTTTGTCTTCCTGCATAATGAGTTTGGTCATTTTGGTGTTGGATCCCTACAATAATTTTATCTAGTCTCAAGATGCCATGGGAAATCATTAGTGAACCTTTCAAACTTCATCGAGCTACTACACATCCCTTTCATCAACACAGAAGATTGAAGTTTATCATATCTTGTTTAAGGGAAAAGAATGGAGGATAAACCATACCGTGGCAATTATAAGAAATGCAACGACAGGAAATCTCTTCAGTCGAAATGGGGGAACAGAATATATGGTGCCGAGAAAAAGACCAAGAGAGTAAAGAGACGTAATGAAAGGACCGAAGTTCACACCAACAATCAAAAGGCCAGCTGCAGCAAACAATAACACCAATAACCACGCAGATTGAACTGAGAGATCTCCTGCAGCAATAGGTAAATAAGGTTTGTTTACCCTGCAACCAATAAAACAAATAGGTACATGTTAACAAAGATTTTATTGATAAATCGTCTATTAGTCGGTAAGCATACAAACAAATCGAGGAATCTAAGGTCTTTTTTGGGACCTAGAATCTGTGTACTGGCCTACCTAGCTTTACAGATTGCTAGCAAATATAAGGCCAGAACTTAGAACTCCATTAGAAATTCATTAGTACATAACTGGTTAAAAAAATACAATGACCAATTGAAAGCAACCTTACAAGCCCACACAGCCACTTGATTAGGTGCGTCGATTTCATTTAGTGGTTTTTTATTTGGGTTGTTGTGGGAGGGTGAGTTGACATTCCTTGATTATCCAATTATGTGGTTCATCCTAAACCTCAGCATGTATGCCACATTCAGGCTATAATTGTTTGCAACCCATCCGCCAAGCTTTAGGCTATGATTGCAAGGCATACATCATATGTTACACAATGTAATAAAAAGTAGGAAAAACAGATATGTATAGTATATTGGTGACCATGTAACCAGCTTGTGTTAGTGTTGCTTACTTGTCAATTCCAATATCATATATCTGATTGATGCCCACTATATAACCATTGCCGCATATTAGAGCTAGAAGACCAGAAAATGCCTTAAACAATAATGACCACCGTATCAGATTTGGATTCTCAATCAATGCTTTGGTTACTAAAGATCTGTCAACAAAATAAAGAGCGAAATGAAGTTAGTTGCACCTTGCTAGTAAAAGCAGTACTCCAACAACTAGTGCCTTAGAATGATAGTCACCTACATAGACCCTAGTGTTGTCCCACGTATGGTGTGGGGCCGGAGAAATCTCCAGAATGCATCTTTGAACTCAGAAACTTTACTCAATACCGAATCCGATCCAGCAGCACCAACTTGACTGCAGGCCTGGCAACATCCATTTTTATGTAAATGCCATAAATCAAATCTTTCAATTTTAATAGAAACGTGTCAAATATAACTTACACGATGCTAACACTTTCAAGGTAAAGTCCTTGCAAGATACATTGGCACAGGCAAAAGAACAAGTACAATAAAGTAACATTGGCAGCATTCCAATGTCTTATGGAATTTCAATCCATGTATGTTACTACATGGTACTTTCACAATCTGGTAGGTAAATGTAACAAGTCTAGCCTTGGTTTGTCAAGCAGCCTGCACTGACTTGGTTTTTAGTGAAGATTTGAGTTGTAGTTTTTATATTTCAGATAATAAACTTTAGTTTGCTTTAGTCTCTAGGCCTGCTCGTAAATATGATATGGTCTGTCCAAGCATGTATGGAAACATTGTAAATAATACTAAATCAAATTGGAAGATAACTTTTTGTAGTAAATACGTAAAATCAATTGATATATTGCATATTGAAACTAATGTGTCATGATTATTCAATTCATAAAATTACATTAATAGAATTTAGAGTTCTTTCTTAAAAGGAGTGTGACTTAGAGTCAGAGATAATTAGATAGCAAGACGGGCCACATAATAAAGCCAAATTAATTAAAACACAAACTTTTGATTGAATTGAATTGAATTAATTTAAGACCTGCATGTCTAGCACCCCGGCTAGCAAGGAGGAGGAGGAAGAGGAGATCTAGCATGTTTAGTTACTTAACAAAAACCCAAACTCGCCCATGAAAACACCCAACTGTAATGTACAAAGATCTCCATAATCACAATATTATGTACCATGTAGCAGTATGAATGCACAAGCAGAAGTGTCACAGAAACAAGCTAATCTGTCCAAAATGCTGTTTGAGTAAATTTCATATTCTGTGAAGACACCACAGAAGCATTCAAGTTTTGTGTCACGTCAACATGGTCCATCAGACTGGTAAGTTGTGAACTTCTCTACACAGTAAATGGGGAAAGGGAGTGAATATGCATTGACAGCTGTGCAAGAGAAGAGTCAAATGAACACATTTATACAATCCAAAAGACAACTGGAAGACTAAATAACATAATTCACCGCCCAATTAGATCACTTCGAACCGCCTTAATTTAGAACATCAATAGAAGTTTTTTGCAGGCAAGAACTACAATGAAAGAAGGTTCCCAATTATCTAATCCGTGTGATACGTTTTGATAGGTTACTCAGAAAGCATTTGTACCAATTGCTTAACACGTTCAAGATGGTGGTAGAAGAATATGTTAAAGTGGATTGCACATCTACCACCAGAACCATTGTCTAGTGGTCGTAAAAGTGTCAAACTCAAATCTTAAGGCAACCACTTTGTACAACTAATGAAAAGGTTAGATGTATCCGGCCCCCACCTCCCAAAATAATGACACTTTGAACGTCTTCCATCTCATGGCCTAGGGTTTCAAACTTTACTTTGGTTCACAAGCCTTCAGTTTCAAAATTTGAAAAATCCTGATAAGCAAAAATAGCTCTAATATACAGGTTAGGTAACACCCTTAATTAAGATACCTGAACAACTGGACATTCTCCTTAGTGTCATTATTATTTCTAGTAAAATACAAGAGTTCTGTTTCCTATCAAAAAAAAAAAATACTCCTTAGGGAAACCCCACTAAACCTCAATCCCTTTAGGTATAAACTGATGGAAATTGATAAGGGAACAGCATAGCTTCCCTTTCAAAGCTGAGTTTATGCAGGCAAAAAAAGATCAGCTTAGATCAGCATTGCAGACACCTGAACCTGCTGAAAAACTGGACATTCTCTTTATTAAAAGGCTTCTTTACTAGCTAACAGCTAACATTTAGCTACATTGCACATCGTGAGAAGCATAGCGGAGGCCCATATCATAATGACTTTCGTATTACAGGATTCGGTGGAAACTCAATTGGTCAGTTCCAATTCCTCATAGCGTCAGAACACTATGCAAACAGTGACCCAGAAAAAAATAGCTTAGCTATTCACACAAAAAACAAAAATTACGAAACAATGTGTAGAAATTGACATACCCAGATGGACATGCCCTTTGGGTGTCTGTTTAAGACAGTTCTTGGGCAGCTTCTGTGATTGTATAATCCAGTTGAAGACCGATTCTTGAAACATTCCAACACCGCATCAGTAACTTTGCATCTGGGAGTATTGGGTATATTTCTATATCGAAAATGAGCTTCATGGTGAATCGATACAGGTGAAATTCGAAGGAAGGCATGAAGTGATAGCGAGAGCTCCATTCAAGAGAGGAGAGAGAGAAAGGGAGAGAGCATAGTCAGTGGATCAGTTCGAAAAGAAAAGAAGAAAAAAGCAGTATCAGTGGTGCTCCAAATTTTTGTCTAATTTTAGTTATATTTTTGTAGAGGTGCCCTTGATCTTTTTCTTATTTCTATCACAGCCTTATAAACTTATCCCTTCTCTCCTCGTCCCTCTATCTTATTTCTATCGCAGCTAATATGAATAGGTTTTAGAGGAATGTTAGTGATTATTGAATAAGTTTATTTAAGACTGTTGAATGAGTTTATTAAAATATGTCTTATTTTATATTATAAATTACTTATCGTATATTAATAAAAAAAATTACTTGAACACTGTAGATTACATTCAAAACAATTAAAAAGAATTGAACAATGTTATAGTTACTAAATTATTTATTAAATTTTGTATCTCAAATTAGTGTAGGTGATTGAATTAGTGGAGTATACTAACTTCCACCAAATATTTAATTTATGGGATTTTGACACATTATTTGTTATACAATATTTAATAAAAAAAATTAGAAAAAATTTCAATCACACCCCCTCTAGTTTATCATATTTTCAAGGACACCCTCTCTAGTTTTTGAATCTTCAATGACACCCCTTCTAGTTTAATTTAAACATCACTAACACCCTCTACCACTAAACTACCATTTGTCACAAAAAAAATTCATCTAAAATACCAAAATGGCCCTTACATAATGTCAAGTAATTTTTTTACATAAAATTTTATTAAAATTTGAGCTGTTAAAATTTAAAAAAAAATCGTAAGTAACAATTTTAGTAAATAATTTGTTAGTAAATACTAATTTTTTATTTACTAATTCGTAAATTTTAAAAAAATTTTGAGCAAATTAAATTTTTTTTTTTTTTACATATTAAAATTTGAGCCGATTTGAACTCTACTCGAGTTGTTAGCGCCGATTAAAATTTTCTTTCAAGTCGATTAAAATTTATATTTTTTTTACTTATTAAAATTCGTGTCAATTAAGATTCGATTTATTAAAATTTAAGTCAATTAAAATTCATTTATTTTTATATATTAAAATTTGGGTTAATTAAAATTTAATGCGAATTGATTAAAATTTGATTTGAGTTGATTAAAAATAATTTTTAATTGGCTCAAACAAAATTTTAATAAGTCCAAATTTTAATACATAAAAAAATATAATTTTTAATTGGCACAAATTTTAATATGTAAAAAAATAAATTTTAATTAGTTTGAATCGAACTTTAATTGGTTCGAATTTAATTATGTAAAAAAAATTAGAAAACAGAATGGGTCTCATTGAAAATATACTTATCTAGGAGGGGTCTTTATTAAAGATATGTTTATCTAGAGGGAGTGTGGATAAAATTTGTCCTCAAATATATTATGAGCAATTTAATAAAATTGCATTCTACTTAATATTTTTAATCTGACCGGGGGTGTCATTGAAAATTCAAAAACTAGAAGGGGTGTCCTTGAAGATATGGTAAATTAGAGGATGTGTGATTGAAAATTTTCCAATAAATTATTAAAAAAAATCATTCACATACCTTCTAATTTATTATATCTTCATTGACTCTTCTATTTTTTAAATCTTCATTGACTCTTCTATTTTTTAAATCTTCGTTGACACCCCATGTCTATGTGTGTGTCAAATGACGATGATAATCAAAACATATATTTTACCTTTATACTCCTATGTTTGAGATTGATTTACAAACATTTTTAGCCGTTATATATATCTAACAAACAAAAATAAATTCTGCAATTTAAGAAAATTAATATTTTGTTAATTTTTTTCCACAAATATGCAAAAATTAATGAATAATATATATATAGGTTCATTTATTGGTTGGTATCGAAGATTAGTGAACTCAAACACAACTCATTTAACTAATCGTGTCTTGTCCATCGACCTATTTATATTTACATATCGTGTCCCTGTTGATCCAAAGAACCTCTTAATCAAAATTTTAACACTAAAATTGAAGTTTAAGAATTTGTTACCTTTTAATCAAACTCGTGCGCATATTTTTTCATAAATTAAAAATTAAAGATAACATAAAAATTACTTGAGTGTGTGATATTGGACTTGAAGCTCATTATAAATTCAATTAAAATGATATATAAAAAAGAAAATTTGAGTACAAAACTTTAGACATTAATTTACAATCTCAACTAATAAAAATTTAAATAAATTTATATAAATATTTTTGTATATTATCATAATAATAATTGATAAGACCTCATTCAAAGTTTCACATAGGATCTCAATTTGGATGGGTGACAACACATTCTATTTTGTGCACATTTGGGTGTTTAAACTTGATATTGTGAGTTTGTGATCGTGTCTTGCAAATATTCGAAATTTGTAGTGGCAAAACATTTTACCTAAATACTTCGTTTAGTATGATAAAAAAATGGAAGGATGAAAAATTTGAGAGATAAATAAAATATCATATTTAATAAGGAAGGAAAATAGGAATGATGAAAAAGTAAATGAATTAACTTTTCTTCTACCTCATCAAAATTAATCCCTTCAAAATCAGAAAGAAAGTATTTGAAAAATTAATTATTTGTGTTGAGATATATCTTATTTGTCTATATATTTTTTGATATGTATATATTAATTTTATATAAAAATACAATGATAAAATATATATATATATATATATATATATATATATATATTTTTAAAAAAAAAATAAAAACATTAAAAAATTTTTAAAAAAAATCACCTCAACTAGGGATGAAAATTTTCGACTCAGCACGATAATATGACTCAAACTCGATATGAATTTTATGACACGAACTCAATTAAACTCGACACGAACTTGAAAATAACCTGACACGCGAACAAGAAATATAAAAGACTCATATTCAGTTCAACCAGTCAAACTCAAAATTGACAACACCAACTAGTTTATTTAAAAATAAACATTTTATCTATTTTCTCGTTTGTATAGTAATACAAAATTAACATGTTTAACTAATATTATAGACATAAAATGTTAATTATTTGTAACTATTTATTAAACATTGATATAATTATTATATAACAAAGATATTTTTACTTATTATTATTATATTTATTTAAGTTAATTTTTAGTTTGTAGAAAAAAATATCAACATGGATTCAATTAAGTGAAAATAAAATATTAGCGTTAAATTTTTTATTCAAAATTTATGTTAGTCAACACGAATACGAAAATGAACACGAATACGAATACGATACGAAAATAAACAGGTCAACTCGTAACTCGACACGATACAATTAGTTAAATGAGTTGAGTTAGGTTTGACTAATGTTCGACACAAACCCGTAATGATTCAACACGAATCTGACACGATACGATTTGATTGTCACTTCTAATCTTAACCAGCACAAAAAAAAATAGTCATTTTTATATTCTATCCATCCATCCAACCAAACACAAAGGAAAGAAAGTGTATGAGTCCTATTTTTCTTCCTTGAAGAATAAAAAACGTATGACTAATATTTTTCAGCATTCCTGCTTTCTATCTTTTCTATCAGACGGAGTATTAGTGGTTGGTTTGGTTTGCACTGATGGGATGGGAAGTGGGTGAATAGGAGGGAGAATAAAATGACAAGGGTAATTTTGGTATTTTTTAGAAAAGCTTTCATTACCTCCACACTTTTGCACGTTAATCATTGTGAATAATGTGAATATAGTTGAAATACAAATTAGAAAAGAGGTCAATAAAAATTCCAAAAATAAAAGGGACGTTCTTGGAAATATATAAATTAAAAAAAAGGTGTGAATGATTTTTTTTTCAAATTTGAGAAACATAATTTTATTCAAAAAAATTATATTATAAAATTAAATTTTCAACGTCGGATAGTTGTCCGATCATGAGAGTTACGATATATAACATTATTTATCTTGGAATTTTAAGTATGTGTGATTTATTAATAATTACACATGTTTCAGGTTTAGAATTTAAGATTTATGATCCGATAGTTATTGGTTATCAATAAAGGATGACATTAGGCAGGTTGTTGGGGATTTTAATATGATTGGGTCTTTGATGGAGAAGGAATGGGGGAGAGCTAGCAGCGTTCATAGGATAGAAGAATTGTAATGCCTTATTTTCTGCGTGTAATCTTATTGACATGGACTTTAACGGACCAAAATTAACATGGTCAAATAATAGGCGGGGGATTGCAAATGTTCAAGAAAGATTGGACAGAGTCTTAATCAACCTTGAATGGAGTATGTGTCATCCCTTTATGCAGGTTATTCATGAAGCTAGGGTGGGATCAGACCATTGCCCTATCATTATCATCTTGGAGCCATTGTCAAAGAAGAAGCATTTCTCTTTTAAATTTGAAGCTTGCTGGATGGATGACGATATGTGCGAGGATAATATTAGAAAACATTGGAATGTTGCTGGGCAAGGTTCAACGATGTTTGGTTTGTCCAAGAAGATGGATAGGTGTGGGAAGGAGCTTAAGGCCTGGAGCAGATTGAAATTTAGTGATGAAAGGAGATCTTTGGTAGAGTTAAAGGATCAATTGTCTAGAGTGCAAATGTCAGAGGCATCATAGGCCAATCTGAAAAAGGAGATGGAGATCATTTCTGACATGGATGGAATTAGGAGACGGGAGGAGCTTTTCTGGAAGCAAAGATCAAGAATAAATTGGTTGCAGTTAGGTGATTAAAATACAAGGTTCTTCCACTTCTCTACGATTCAGCAAAGACAGCGGAACCTGATTTTGAGATTAAAGACGAGTGATAATGAGTGGATTGATGATGACGAGGTGCTGAATGATCACATCAAAAGGTATTTTCAGAAGCTTTTTTCCACAACGAGGCAAAGAGATTTTGAGGAAGTGTGGGTTTTGTGGAGAGAAATGTTACTGACGATATGAACCAACAGCTGCTTAAGCCGATCCTGAATGAAGAGATTAAGACCGCGGTTATGAAACTGGGTGCTCTTAAGACCCCAGGGCTTAATGGTTATTGTTGGGAATGAGGTGGGCAGGGTTGTCAAGCATTTTTTTGACAGGGGTTTTATGCTCAGGGAGTTGAACAAAACAAATATTGTTCTCATTCCTAAGGAAGCCTCACAAGAAAGTATTTCCTAGTTTAGATCTATTGCGCTTTGTAACTTCCTTTACAAGATTATTTCGAAGGTCCTTGCAAACAGAATGAAAGGCTTCATGTCCACCATTATCTTTCCCCAACAAGCTGCTTTTGTACCGCATAGGCAGATTCAAGACAACATCATTATTGCAAATGAGGTTCTCCATTTTATGAGATTGAAGAAGAAAGGTAAGGTTCCTGATGTGGCAGTTAAATTGAATATCAGCAAAGCTTACGACAAAATTGAATGGAATTTTCTGGAGGCAGTGCTGCTTAAGATGGGATTCGATCAGCGATGGGTGCATCTTATCATTCAATGTGTTAGCACAGTTAGTTTCCATATGATTATTAATGGTGAAAGAAGATGTGAAGTCTTCCCATAGAGAGGCATTAGGCAAGGCGACCCTCTTCCCCTTATTTGTTTATTTTGGTTGCTGACGTCCTGTCTTTGATGTTACAGAAAGGGGTGGAGGAACGAAAAATTTCGAGACTGAAAGTTCGGAGATGAAGCCCAGTTATCTCTCATTTGTTTTTTACGAAAGATTCCTTTTTCTTCTTTAAAGCCAAGGCACAAGAAATCCCATATGCCATGACTATTCTTAACAAGTTTTGTTTGGCCTCTCGACAGTGCTTGAACCTTCAGAAATCTGGTATTATTTTTTCGGCAAATGCGACGGATGATCAGAGGCTTTATTTTTGCCGGATGATGGGGTTATGTCCCTTGGATGGAGAGATCAAATACTTGGGCTTGCCTATTTTGCATGGGAAAGCTAAGAGTGATTTATTTGGTTATCACCTCGAGAGGATTTTGAAGAAACTTCAAGGGTGGAAAATCCTTTTTCTTACACAAGCTGGCAAAAAAGTTTTGGTTAAGGTTGTTATCCAAGCGATCCCAATGTATGCTATGTCAATCTTCTCTTTCCCCAAGAATTTTTGTGAAAAGATTAACAAATGTGTGAGGAAATTTTAGTGGGGAGGTGGTGGTGATAAGAGTGGCATTTGCTCGAAGAGTTGGGACAATTCAATCAGGCTTTACTTGCCAAGCAATGCTGGAGGTTGCTTCAGAAACCCGACTCTTTTTGGGCTAGGTTCCTAAAGTCTATTTATTTCCCTGGAGGAGACTTCATGAAGGCCAAGAAAAGGAGCGAAACCATCTTGGATTTGGTGCAGTTTACTTAAAGGAAGGGATCTTCGCAATAGTGGGATTTTTTGGCAAGTCTCGGATGGTCCCAAGTTAATATCTGGAAAGACAAATGGATTCCTAAGCTTGATGACGGAGTTGTTCGGTCGACTAGACCCCACAACGGTAATGTTGTCTGGGTCAATCGGTTATTCTCTCTGAAGTCTAAGTTGTGAAATGATGGGCTTATTCGAGATATTTTAATGCGCAAGAGAGCGAGGCCATTTTAGCCATCCCATTACCACAATCTCCAGCCGCTGACAGGAGGTTTTGGAGACTGCATCCTAGAGGAGTTTATTCAGTTCGATCAGGTTGCTCCCTTGCCATTTCTCTTGTCCCTTCTTCTTCTAATTTTTCTAGTACCTCGTTTTGTCCTCATCCAAAGTTGTGGTTTGTTATCTGCCACATGTTGACTTTCCCAAAGATCAAGCATTTTTGGTAGAAAGTTTGTAACAATGCTTCGGTCAAACGCGATAATTTGTTTAAAAGAAAATGTGTTGCTTTCCCTTGGTGCCAATTATGTGGTGAGAAGATTTAAACTGTGGAACATCTTCTTTTGAATGTGATTGGGCAAAGAAAGTATGGTTCGGGTCTGAGTTAGGTTTGAAACTAGTTCTGGAGGCAAATGTGTATGTTTGTCAATGGGCTTCGTCGTTCTTGGCTGACATTAAGTGCATTCTCAGTTCGCTTGAGATCATAGGGAAAATGGCTACGTTTGCATGGGCCATTTGGAATGCTAGAAATAATTTTGTATTTAATCATCAGGAGCCAAACGCATTGTCTACTCTGTTGTGGGCTCAACAACAGTGGAGTGAAGCTTGGGCTACGGAGAAAGCTTGGCATGAGGATCTTCAGGTGGTCTTTTCTACTCGGCTTGACCATCCTTCTGGCAGCCGTCCAGATTTTTGTCTGAGGTGTGATGGTGCTTTCAAAAAGGGTGCTGCTGCTATTGGGGTGATACTCCATGGGCCTGATGCAAGGATCATTGATGGCCTTGCTAAAAAAATTCTAGCTGTCATTAGTTTTTTTTTTTGAAGCCGCTGCAGTCAGAAAAGCATGCCTGGTGGCTTCAACAGCTTGTTTACGTGAGGCGACTGTGGTCTGAAGACGTTCCATCGTGGGAAATTTCTGCCTTTGTTTGTGATATCAGACACTTTGCTAATGTTCTTAATTTAAGATTCTTACACAAGTCTAGCACTTTAAATAGAGCAGCTCATTGGGTTGGGTTGCAGCTAAGAAATTATCCAACTCAATTCATTTGAATTGGGTGGGCTGTCCTCCTCCCGAACTAAAGACCTTTTTGTCTAACGATTGTATCCAACACTTTTTGACGTAATGATTTTTTGCATGGTTGATGTCAAAAAAAAAAAAAAAAAAACTCATAAAAACAAAATAATAATTAAAATTAATTTAATTTTTATCTAATTATATAAAATTAAGAATAATTCGTACTTGAAGGCACGGTATAACGTAAGTGAGAAGTAATGAATTTGGAGAGAAAAAATCTTATTTTGAGAGGGATGTTAGTGACCGTTAAATGAGTCTATTTGAGATTGTCGGATAAGTTAATTAAAACCTGTCATATTTTATATTATATATTTATCCCAAAATTATTTTTCTTATTAAAAAATATCATATTTTCTGTATGACCCCCAAAATTATTTTTCTTGTCACATTAATTTAAAATTATGTAATTAAAAAAATAAATTATTATTTAGCACATAAATTTTATACGTTAATGTTCGATTTTTGGCATCACAGAGTGTGTTTTCAAGCATGGAGTTATTTCTAGTTTATTTATAATCATTAATTATTAAAATAGTAAAGTAAAATAAATATAAAAAATTATACGTGTCTTGTTTTAATATGGTAGTAAGGCCCATTTAAAAAAATGAACAGGGCCGCAGCGGACCTTAGCAATAAGTCCTAGTCCAAATTGGATAAAATGGCCCATAAACCACGAAGCCCACAACGTTACCGCAACCCACAAGGGGCACAATCGTCATGTCGTAACAACGTTGGCAATATAAATATCCGCATTAGGGTCTACACTAAACTTCCCCAAACGTTGTTTGCACGAGATCTGTGGTTCTTCGGGCCGCTACTGTTCTTCTCTCTCTTAGTAGAAGTCTCTGCTCACGCTCGAGCAGGTTAATTAAACCAATTCCTTTGACCTCTGTATCTTTAAATTTGTGTATTTTGTTTATTATTTTTCTTTGAGATTGTATTTCGTTAGACTATAGTTTCTAGTCATTACATCTATTCTAATGCTGTGATTGTAGATCTGTATATGAATTTTGCGGGCTTTTATAGTTCCTTTGACCGTGTTTCGTTTTTGGGCAAGCTTGAGAAGAAGAAACAAAGTAATCTAAAAATCTGTAATGAATTTCTATTCTGTCTATGTTTGGGTTGATTAGAAGGATAAGACTATGGTTCTGAATAAAAAACTTTTCAATACTATACTGAAAAAATGTGGCTATACATTGTTGATTCATTCATAGTCGTTGATCCCAAAAACGATACTGTAAAGTGAAACAGTTAGATAAAAACGCTTTCTGCATGTCATTTTTTATTTGTTGGAGAGGGTACTGAAGAGTAATTTTCTGGGACCATAGTTGGAACCTCATTAGAATCCTTTGTGGGTTAGACTTAAAACTGCCTGGATTTATGGTGCATAATTTAGACTGCCGATGCTTTCATAAAGAGTTATCGCGATATGCTTCAATGTGCAGTGGCAAATTTCATGGATAGATGTTATGGCTACTGTGAGTTTCTTCGAGGATTTTCTGTGGTGTTTTTTGGGTTAGTTGGGTTATGACTAATATGAGATTTCTGAGTCTGCTGTCTGGGCTCAGCTTTTTGTGTATTCAACACTCTTCTAAGTTCTAATGTGCATCACATTTTTTTTGGGTTGATTAGAAGGATAAGACTTTAGTATCGAAAAAACGAATTCAATACTGGATCAAAAAATATTTGTGGCCATACATCATCGATTCATTTATGGTGATCAATTCTGAAGACTGAAAAAGTAGAATGAAACAGTAAATAAAAAAGCTTTATAAATTTCATGTATTTAGTTGGTTGAAAAAAGGAGAGATGATACCGAAGAGTAATTTTTTGGTACCATAGATATAACCTGTTTAGAATAGCCTGTGGTTTAGATGCCAAAAGATTAACTGACAGGATTGATGTTGCATAATTTAGACTACTGATGCTTTTTTCATTATCTTTTTTTTATAAAGTTTTGTCATGATATACTACAGTTGGAGTGGCATATTCCATGGATAGATGTTACCCCTACTGTGAGTTTCTTTTAGGAATTTCTGTGGTGTTTTTTCGGTTTGTTCTTTATAATAACATGTGGTTGTTGAGTCTGCTGCCCCTAATTTTGGGTAGAAGGGGCTCAGCCTTTTGTGTATTCATCACTCTTTTTATGTACAGCATATATATTTGATCATGGGTATATGCATTTGGGAGTTTTGTGATGGGATGTCTCACCTCCTTACTAACTGTTCACATCTCATGAGGGTTGTGGTTAATTTATGGAATTTTCCTTTTAACCTTCTTTTATTTCGTGCAGAATGGAATCTCAGATCAAGCACGCTATTGTGGTGAAAGTTATGGGTCGTACAGGATCCAGAGGGCAGGTGACTCAGGTGAGAGTTAAGTTCATTGATGACCAGAACCGGTTTATCATGAGAAATGTGAAGGGACCAGTCAGGGAGGGTGACGTTCTCACTCTGCTTGAGTCAGAGAGGGAGGCAAGAAGGTTGCGGTGATTGCTCTTTTGAGTTTTAATGCCTCCTCAAGGTGTTTAATTGCTAGCTATTGTGTCAGACTGTTCCATTTCAAACCCTTATCCCATTTTGTTTTGTTTTTGGGTTTTCATACATGACTGGTTCGAGTATGAGCATGTATGAGATTCTTTTGAGTTTTCAATTAAGGTGAACGCATCTGAGTCCTGTATGTCTCGGAATCAGCATTAATGCATTAATACGGTTTGATTAATTTGCAGCTTCCTGAGAATACAATTTTAAGGAAAATACTACAAAACCTAGATGAAATATAAAAAATTACAACTCAAATGTATATTATTTTTTAGATGGGTTTGGTTCCTAGGCAGTTTTGTTGCAATGTTCTGTGTAGTTAGTTAATACTTAACTGTTCTGACATCACATAGTTCGGTAGCCGACTTCCTTTTGAAGGTGGCTAGTGTAAGGAACTGTACTTGTTTAGTTATTTGTCATATGTTTTTGGGATTTGACTATGGTACCGTTAAAAAAGTTTTGGTATCATATTTTTAAAATTTATTATTTTAAAGGCGTTTTAAAATTTTTGAGGGTTATTTTACAATCAAAAAATTTGCCATTTTTGTGATTGATTTATTGTTGTTGTAGGTGTTTTTATCACATTTGTGGGTAATTATTTTGACTTTTTTCTTGGGTATAAAAAATTTCATTTTTATTTTTGTGAGTGATTTATCACATTTATGAACATTTTTACCGTATTTGTAGTAATTCTTTTTACCATATTTTTGGGTACCACAATTGTGGTAAACGTATGGGATTTGTTTTTTTTTTTTTTTACCCGTTGTAGTCAAATCCATGTTTCTAATGTTGAAGCAATTGAATTGAAGATCTGAGATGATGTTTAACCAGAAGTCTATTCTTTGGGCTTACTTCACCTTCTTAACTAAATTGATTGCCCCAAGTTCAAATGGGCGAGCAAGACTTGTGAAACTCGTTTGATGGTTAGAAGTATGTGCTGTCAATTGTGTTGGGTGGGGGCGGGTTTATATTGAATCTTAGCGTAATATTTATACTCGATTTGTTTTTTAATTTGTGTTTGACGAATTGTGTTTGTATCGTATATGAATTATATATAATTGATATATAAATGAGTTGTGTTTTGTATTTTTTTTTAATTGAGTTTATTCATAATTAATTTGTTTATTAATCATGTCGGATCCACTTATTTATTAAACGGTACCTTAAAGAAGACCTAGTTGAACCAGAATATAATCCTTACCAGATCGACGGCCTGACATTTGACTCTATTTGGCTATCTCTCATCTCCTTTTCTGGTGAGAGGAAAGCACAAAAAAGGTTAAATAAATAAGTCTCTTTAGCTTTAAGGGAAAATGTGTGAACGATTGCAAGAAGAAAACCAATTGCTCTTATCCAACACCTAATATTTTCGGAATGGTCATCTCGTAACTATTGAGATCTATTTACATGTTTGTTCTAAGAATTTTTGGGCACAACTGAGTTTAGGCTTTCAGTTGGTTACAAAAAAAAAAATATATAAAATCACTGATTTGGCCACAGCAGTGGGATGAATTTTTGAGAGGATTAAAATCACATTTGTTATTGGACGTTTATTTTGACAGATATATGAAAATATTTGACATTTCCTCAACTCTATCACTCAATCAATTCTGTTTTGCTAAATCCAAGCTCGTCGAGGTCCCAGGAAACCAATGTCAACGTGATAAGTTGCATGACTTGGTGTTAGGGAGAATGAGAATGATACGTATGGGTATCAGAAATGGAGTACATTAGGCATGTAGCTTAAGAGAGTATTAAGCAATAGAATACTAGAATTATTTGGTTTATATCTATTTTTTTAATAATTCTGGATAGTTATACGGGTTCGATTCTCCTCTAATTTCTTAAGAATTAGAGGATCTTTCAGTTCTCTTTGAATTGTGAGGATCCTCCCGTTTTCTTTTTAATCCAAACACTATTTGACAACGGCGAAGTTTTGTTGACAAACTTAAATTTCCTATCTAAGAAAGCAAAAATCTGAAATTTTCAATCAATTATTATTTATTGTTGTAATTTAGGGAGGATAAAAAGGGGTTTAAAAAAAAAAAAAAAGTAAACAATGACTGAAGGCGTTAGTTGGACCATGGGCTCTTGCGGC
Organism: Ilex paraguariensis; assembly: GCA_963454935.2. Lineage (NCBI taxonomy): Eukaryota > Viridiplantae > Streptophyta > Magnoliopsida > Aquifoliales > Aquifoliaceae > Ilex > Ilex paraguariensis. The sequence goes on from CAUOFW020002389.1 coordinate 44,087, forward strand.
CCAATATGGCTCAAAAGATCAATCCAAGTCAAAGACCACTCGAAAAAGAGGGGCATATGTAATTTGTGATAAAAGAAAAGGTCATTTATGACAACTAAAAGTCCAAAAGCTCGCTCTTTTTATTGCCCCTACTAGGGTTTAGTTCATCTCTTCCATCTTCTTCCTTTGGGGCTTCGACACGGCTGCCTCCGCACTCCCTCTGTCCAGGTGAAGGTCTCTCTCTCTCTCTCTCTCTCTCTCTATGTATATTGAGCATATACGTTTATATGTGTGTTTGTATAACATTGGTGTATGTATTTATCGATTTTGCAGGTGTGTATCGAAGAGTTGAAGAAGCAATGGATTCTGCTGTTATTACTTCTACCATCCAGAATGACGACAAGATTCATAGCGCTGTGATGCTTTTCAACCGGTGGTCCTATGACGACGTTCAAGTTCATTCTCTCTTTCTCTAGCTTTCTTTTCGTCTGATCGCTCTTTACAACTTAGTTAATTCACAGTTCTATTTTCTGCATTTCATGCTATTTTTCTCCTTGGGTTTATATTTTCTTCAGATCTATTATATTTATATCTGGTGGTAATTTGCTTTCTTTCATTTTCTTTGAGCTTATATGCATTGTATATATAAAGACTAAGCAATTTAGTTATCTGATTTGTTGAGACGAAATAATTTAGAGAATCTTTGAAAATGTGTGTAATTTTCATGTGCTATTTATGAAGGAGTGATTAGAAAAGGGAGCGAATAAAAACATGTCGAATAAAAAAAATTAAGAAATAAATGAATCATTGAAAATAAAGTACGAATGTGGATGAAAGCCCTACCAAATGGAGGTATATTTGTTGGCTAATCAATCTTTTACTAACTATAAGCAGATTGCGTTTATCTTTGTTATGCACTATATCTGCATCGTGTGGAGATCTGATGGTGTTGTTAGGCTCCTAACTTTCTGGATATTTTATTTTCTGCGTGTAATATGTTTAACATAAATTGACATTACATGGGAATCAATGAAATATTAGTGTGTGCTGTTGTGTGAAGTATCATGGAATTTTTATGATCAACTAATAATCTATTTAAAGAATTTGAAGAAGTCATTTACTACCTATAGTTTGCAAGTGTTTTGAACTTATTTGCAGTATCTCTTATTTTACATTGATTTGTGTTGTCACTGTTTTAGCTCAGTGATATCTGCTGTAGCGCTTGGTGTACCACAACTGTGTGATATGACCGTAATGTGAAGTTTATGCTTTAATGCTCAGAGAGGTTGCACTTGGGATGTTTTCTTCAGATCATTTTTCTAATGTGGGTTTGTGTTGCATTTTTTCTGCTTGTGCTCTTGTTTTGGTTACAACATGTTTGGTAAATCGTTAAAGGGTGAATTTCTTAGTTCAAGTGCTTGATTGCGATAAATAACAGCCAGACACATATATTTACACTTCGATCTCATGGTCCAAGGCTGCTACAAGTTCACTATGTCATTGTATACTATATTATAATAGTGTGAATGACCAACTTCGGTGTGAATTTTGCAATCTAAACAAATTGATTTCAAACAAAATGGCCTAGATCTATTGATTTGTGAGTTATAAAAATTGGTTGCTATAGATTTATTGTTTGCTAGGTTACACAGGTTTGACACTACTTTAAATTTCATTGCCTCAAAATTTTAATAAAATGTTTCGGCATTGTCTCTTTTTTGTAAGCGCCTGTGTTTATACCACTACATGTACCAATTTTTCATTCGTTGTTAATCTGAATTGCTGTTCTTTCTTTTTTTCTTTGCTTTTTAATTAATAAGTCATGTGGAAACATTCGCCATAACTGTTAGTGTGAAACCTGTTCGATTTTTCATAATTACTATTGTTGGACTAATTATCTAATACTCTGACAGACATGGCTAGCTAATAATCTGACAAGTTGGTTGTAGTCAGTGTTACGTTTGATACAATTACAATGACCCACGTTCTAGATTTGGCAACCCCAATGAGTTGGGTTCTTGATCCAGATCACTTTAATGTCCAAACCCCAAATTGTAATGCAAACTCTAGATTGATTCGCTTTGGAACATGTATCAAAGATGTTAAATAAATATTAATTACGTGTGCATGGATGTATAGTTATATATAACTTTAGATAATAGGAAATCGAGCAAAAAAATAGTAATTGACTGTGTTTATGAATTTACTATTATATATAATTTCATATACTAGCTAAAGCAATCTAGATAAAGGTTTCAGAAAGAACTACGACTTGAGCACCATACCAATGAAGCCTAGATTGGGATTTTTGTAAAGAGAAGTATGCATGGGTGTGCAATTGAAGGGATTTAATTACTTTGCTTCCATATTGCCTAAGTATTGTTTTTTAGCAGTCCGAAAACATGGATTAATGGGTTCATGCAGTTGTATTTCTCTATTTGAGTTTTCATTAGTTGATCCATTTCTTATCCTTCGTAATGATGTTTAACTTTATTTTCCTGAAAAAGATCCATATTTGTGTGTGATTGATCTATTGTCCATACTTTAGCCCCACTAACTTACTTGATCAAGCAGTCTTTATGATGTTCTACTTGATCCCATGTTACTATACATCAAATTGCTCATCCCTCCTTTAAATTTTGCAGAGTTGAGTATTATTCTAACCACCTTTGTGGTCTTGTACAGGTCAGTGACATATCCGTGCAGGATTACATTACTGCAACAGCATCAAACCATCCAACCTATATGCCTCACACTGCTGGCAGGTACCAAGCCAAGCGGTTTAGGAAGTCCCAGTGCCCCATTGTGGAGAGGCTGACCAATTCCCTTATGATGCATGGGCGGAACAATGGCAAAAAGTTGATGGCTGTTCGCATTGTTAAGCATGCTATGGAGATCATCCATTTGTTGACTGATCTGAATCCCATCCAAGTCATCGTTGATGCTGTTATCAACAGGTATTCAGATAATCAATCGTTCCGTTTTTTAAATGGTTTATTATTCTGTTGGAAGTTGAAACACACATTCATGAGTGATCTATTGACTTCATGGGAATGGTAGTGCTTAGAGCACCATTTTCTTGTTCTCTGTGGCAACTAATTTCATTTCTTATTTGATCTAGTGGACCTAGGGAAGATGCAACACGAATCGGTTCTGCTGGTGTTGTGAGGCGTCAGGCTGTTGATATTTCTCCCCTTCGACGTGTTAACCAGGCAATATATCTCCTTACAACTGGTGCCCGTGAGAGTGCTTTCAGGAACATAAAGACCATTGCTGAGTGCCTTGCTGATGAGCTCATTAATGCTGCCAAGGGTTCTTCCAACAGGTAAAGGAGTGGGTTTTTTGTACTCTTTTTCTGGTGGTCGAGACTTCATTACATTGATCTCTACCTGGCACTTCTCATCCTGTTGCTTATTTAATCCATGCCGTTTTTTGATTTTGTTTTATCCTTATGCTTTCAAATTTCTTCAAGATAAAATTTGTTCATGCATATTTTCTGCCTATATGCAGCTACGCAATTAAGAAGAAAGATGAGATAGAGAGGGTTGCAAAGGCCAACCGTTGAGAGTGGATCTTTTAGTGGATGGAGTGGAGCAGCTTCATATTAGGACAATTCTACACGATCTGATCTCTCTTTTTTCTTCTCGTAGCTATAGGAACTTCTCAACAAAGCAGTTATGGTGGCGATCTATTTGCGGTTTTATAAGAATTAATGTTTCCCCCTATTCTATGTTTTTCCCTATGGAATTATTTTGGATTCGCCAGAGATATTGAATGGATGATTTCATTGTCTTCTACTCCTTTAAAATGGAATATTTAGGCTGATCAGTTGCTTGTTGGTCGTTACATGTTCATAACACTGACTCTGAATTGTCCCCTCTAAAAATGACTATTTTTATGCAGTAAGTTTTATTTAAATTGTAATAAAAAAATGTCAACAACAAACATGTTTATATTTACGTCCAAAATTAAATCATAAATATAGAGAAAAGAAAAAATAATTTAAGAATCGGTTAGAGTGGGGGGTGAATGTTGGTGGTGGGTTTTGGGTGATGATAGTTGTACTGGTAACTATGAGTGATGGTCATAAAAATTCATTTGCGACGATATTATCATCCTCTTTTTTTCTTATTTATGATCTAATTTTATGTCTATAAATAAATTCTATTGTTCTCTGGCCTTATTTGTTCATGGGAATCAGCCAAAGGGGATTTCTCAATTAATGATGAGACTCTATTCCTAACTTGGTGGTTAAACTCTACTGCGGTGACGATACTGTAGGGAGGTCATACGGAAAAATAACTCGACGTGGTCGCAGAAAAATCACCTATTTTTTCTTCACGGTCATCAAAATAATCCAATAAGTGTATTTGTTAATGCAAACGACACTCATTCATGTGATTATATCATAAATGGTTACTAAATTCATTGATTTTTTTGAATATATTAATTGATATACTTAAACATTGGTGTTTTGAAAAGCCAGAGGTTACCAATAATTTTTTAAAAAAATATAGGGGGAACAATGATAATTTTTAGAATTTGAGGCGGGCCACAGTTCCGTCCCTGATTAGAGTTAAGGAGGATTTGGAGGTAAGACGACAAAAAGAAGAAATAAAAAGTCCGTGCATGACACGTCTGATCGATTGATTGTCAAACATCATTATGATTTGGAGATTTTTCAGACACATTTTTTGATTTTTCATTTTGTGGACACAGGTGATGAGAACAAATTTCGAACAAATAATATCGAAGCTTTTGATCTCATTTCAGGATGACGACCCTGTCGTGCAGGATGCATCTATTTGTGCAATTGAGATGTTGGCTTTGACTTTGGGTGAACACTTCCAAGTCGGATGTCACCTCGTGCTGCCTGCATTAGCTGAAGTGATGAATGACTTCCCAAATCGAAAAATGCGGGTTAGTGGGCTTATTTATGTACTTTTACTCTGGCGTTTGAACTTGTTTGGGACAAGACACTGAATCTTGCTAACCTTTTCAACAAATTAATGGACTCTAAACATTTATGAGGACATCTACACTTTGGTTGTTTTCTTTTAACATAAATGAGAAGCATTTTTCTTCTTTCTGTTGGGAGGATGTGCCATGTTCGTAAAATACTTATTGATATTTTTGATTTAAATCATGCAATTAATTGTAAAACAGTAACACATAAAACTGATCAAATTACATAATGGAACGGTTTAAGAATTTGATCAGGGCTAATGTTTGATATTATGTCTTTAAGACAGATTTCACCTCCACTATGGTGATTATGGGTCCTTTAACATTTCCCTCCCAGGATACAATGATCACACACACAAAAACACTGTAATATGTATGTTCAATGAACCAAAAATTGTGTTTTATACTCTGAGAAATGGACACTACATTCTAATGACAAAAATAATGTATGCAATGAGCGGTAATCACGAATTTTATAAGTGTTTTGTAAAAAGTTCTTTTATAACAACAAAAAATTCACATCAATTCTTTGTTATTTGTATGATGCAGGGCAGTGCTGCTTCAGCAATTCTAGTTGTCAGTGAATATTACACTCGGGACAATCGAATGGAACACTTGGATGGGAGTATAAGGAGTTGTCTTATAGTATCAAAGGTATATCATCATTTAACATTGCAAGTACAATATCCCAACAAGCCCATTGTCAAATAATTCATATGCATGTATGTTACAAAAAAAACAACAAAAAATATAAGTTTTTTGGACCCTGTATGGCTAAATCTTACACTCATTATCTCAATCTAAAATTGGCATCTTTTTTTTTTTCCTATTTTTTGTATTTAAATGTACTTGTATGAGTTTTTTTAAAACTTAGATACTAATTTTTTT
>CAUOFW020002390.1:0-49901 GCA_963454935.2 Ilex paraguariensis
GGATAAATATATTTTTCATGGCTTGGTTAACTGGTAGGTTTTAAGGAAAGAAATTTCCATTTAGGTTCAATCACGACTTACTAGGGATATAGTTTTACAAAAGAATTGGATGAGACTCAAAATAAAATCACAAATGGCCTAAAATCATTTTTCAAAATTCATACACCTGCTTAATATCTATTTAAGAGTTAAAGGAAAATGTTAACCATGTTATGCAATGAGTGATAATCAAAACAAGGATAATGAAATTATTAAAGAAATTTTACTCTAAACCGAAATTCTTACTTGAGTAAATGTGAAAACACTCTCTCAGGAGGACTGACTCAAATCTGCATACAGGTTTACATCTCCACTATATATGTAAGTTTATAAAAGATCATAGTATTTCAGAAGGTTTTTAACAAAAAGAAGTTTTACATGCTCAGAATGATGAGTTTCTATGAAAATATAAATATAGTGTACAAACAATGTATGAAATCCCGCGTAATCTGTTTAGAGTTATCTCTGCAACGCATTTAGAATGATAACATAATTCCTATCATGAATCATTGAAATAAGTATCATAACCAGCAAAACTTTAGCAAAATCATAAACCAACCATATTAACTAAACCAAATCAAAACAATCGCTCAAAACATAAAACTGAAATAAAGTGCATAAGTAAAAAGTTAGGTAAATAGAAATAGCATAGAAACTTCAAAAACTCTGGTCACTCAGCTGAGCGGGCCACCACTGTACTGCCCTCGAAGTAGTCTAAGGATTTCATTCAGGTTCTCTTTGCAACTAGCCATCCTTTGATCCAACAGAGTAATGCGAGTCTCTAATCCCAATAGAATCTAGCAGTCAGTCCAGTCATCAACGGGAATATAAGGTTGCTTCTCTAGTTATTTTGGCTCCTCTGGTTACTGGGGCTCCTCTGGTGGGTGAATGCTTCATATTGCTCCTCACCCTCCCCTCTATGGCTTTTCTTTAACAAGGTTTTGTCCAATGGTGCCAAATGCTCCACTGTTAGCCTTGTCGGATCTACAATTACTCATTTCATCCTACATAACTCAGATACTAGAAAAGCAAATGGGAGTGAGGGCTTCTTAGTCTTAACAGTCACCATCATTTGATTCATTATCAGTGTTAGCAAATCAATAGTGTGTCCCATTCCGAAGGCATACATAAAATAGGCTCTCTTGGTGTAGATTTAGTTTTTCTGAGACTGAGGCAATAGATTGTTCACCGTGATCAAATTCAAGATTTTGTATGTCAGTTAAGTCCCCTTTACTTAATATACTTGTTTAGTCTACCCCAGACATACTCTGGATTCTCAGCCAACTCAATCCTAATGATAGTTATGTCAGGTAATGTGGTATAGGGATATTGGGGATGTCGATGCCTTGGGATAAGGTTTAGAAAATTAGCAATGGTAGCCGGTTTAACTTGAAACATAACCCCCCTAACATAAACACGAAATTGCCTTGACCCAGTTTCCTTTGCATTGGTGTAAAATTTTTGGACTAAACATTCATATGCAAGACTTACCAATTTCACATAATTAAGCCAACCCCGTGCTGCTAGATTTTTTCTAATCCCAATTTGTTCAAAATCCTCATATATCATAGATCTCTCAACAATAATAGGCTTAGAATAAAAGTAAGTATCATACAAAATTGATAATCAATGCTTTTAAACATAGCAATGCCGAATACATTCTGACCCTAGGGTTGTTCTTGCTGCGAGACCGCTTCAGGCGGTGGAGAGGCTCCTCGCCTTGCTTGGCTTAATGAGGCTTTTATTCTTACTCTTGGATCCATGGATTCTTGAATTTCTTGCTTTATATGAGATTTCAAGGATTTTTTATCAGTAAAAACCTATAAAAGGTTATGGGTAAGTGTTTAATCAGAGCAGAATTGAAGAAAAGTTTATGGGTGAAATGAATCTGAAGAGAAAAGATGAAGAAATCTGCTGATTTTTGAAATTCTGCTACGAGGGAACTGTTGGACTGTTCAATTTCGCGAACTGGAGACTTTATACTGGCCAGTACCATCCAGGTGGTGCGCTGATCCTCTGGATTCAATTTAGGCTTTTAGCTACTGACCCTTGATCTCCACCTGGTTTCCAGTTGCAGTTTACACCCTGCAGTTACAGATAATCAGTTTCAATTCAACTATTTAACTAACTAATAAACTTAATTTGTTCATTAATACATTAAATCGTCCTATATTTATATACATTCATATAAATCCTAAAATTATACATCCTTGATCATTAGTAAATTTAATCAGAGTCTTCTAAATCAAGAACATCAGTGAACCAATTAACTTCTGTCGCACATATCTTGAAAGCATGGGATTGGAATAGGATGTCGTTTTAGGGTAATCGTTACTCAGCCCATACATAATCTAGTTGAGACGATCTAATGCTCACTTGAAATTGGTTCTAATTAAATACTCTCATATGCATTAATCGACCACACTTTACACAACCATCGAGTCGATTTGCTTGTCGGCGTTTGACAAATGAACTTTTTCACACAAAATTTTTGCTTGACTACCAAAAATTGCTAATTTTCTAACAATCTTTGCTTTCGCTATGATCAAAATTGTATATCTTTTGGAAAAATACGTAACATACCCAAACTAAACAAAAAAAAAAATTCATCCATTTTTTGAAATTAGAAAAGACTCACTACCCAATTCTTTAACGTCTGCCGATCACAAAGATGAATATGGATTTTTCCCTCTCCCTAACCTAAATTTAACATTTTCCTCAATGTATGGCATTATAAAATAAAATTATAGACAATTTTTAATAAGATTTGGAGGCGAGACCAATCCATAGTGTAAAACCCTAATCTATAAAAGCAAATAGCAAACAATTAGCACTACTATTTACAATCAAACACTTATAAAGACTTTTCAAGGCACACACTCTGGTTCCATTAACTGAATGGTATCCACATTTTCAACAAATTCCTCATGATGTGACTTAATCCTTTGACCATTCACTTTGAAAATATTTCTATTTAATGAATTTTCAATTTCAATTGCCCCATGTTCAAAAGCTTGTTTAACAATATAAGGGTCTATCCATCTTGACCTTAACTTTCCAGGAAATAGGCAGAGTCTTGAATTATGTAACAGGACTTTTTGAAAAGATACAAAAGAATTATGCACTATATTTTTATCGTAAAAAAATTTCATTATGGATTTAGCAATCTTTGCATTTTCATATGCTTCATTTTTCAGTTCTTCTAATTCATTAACTTGAAGTTTGCAAGATGCACTTTCTTTGTCAATATCAAAATTCATCATTTTGATTATCCAGTATGCTCGATGTTCCAAGTTCACATGCAAGTGACATGGTTTACCATAAACTAGCTGATATAGAGACATTTCCCATATAGTTTTGTATGCAGTATGGTAAGTCCAAAGTGCATCAATCAGTCTTAAAGACCAATCTTTGCAATCTGGATTGACTATTTTTTAAAAAATATAATTTATCCCCCTATTGACCAATTCAACTTTTTCACTTGTCTAGGGATGATAAGGGGCAGATATTTTGTTGGAAATCAAATATTTTTTCATTAAGTTTTCAAAAAATTATTACAAAAATGTGTTCCCCATCACTTATAATGGCTCGACAAATTCTGAATCTAGATAAAATGTTTTCTTTTAAAAACATGATTATTGGGCGGTGATCATTGTTTTGACAAGGAATTGCCTCTACCCATTTGGAAACATAAACGACGACAACCAAAATATGCAAAGGACCAAAGGATGGGGGAAATGGTCTCATAAAATCGATGTCCCAACAATCAAAAATTTCAATGACCAAAATAGGGTTCAAATGCATCATGTTCTTTTTGAAATATTTCTCATTCTTTGGCATCTGTCACAATTTAGACAAAAGACGTGTACATCTTTAAAAATGGTGGACCAATAAAATCCACACTACAAAATTTTAGCAATAGTTTTCTATAAAGAAAAATGCCCTCCACAAGCTTCAGTATAGCAAAATGAAATGAACTAATCAATTTCATGATTGGGTACACAACGTCTTATTATCTAATTTTTGCAATAATTAAACACATATGGATCTTCCCAAAAGAAATTATGTATCTCTCTTAAAAATTTCTTCTTGTCGGTCCAAGTATAATGAAAATGAATAGTACCTGTAGCTAAATAATTGGCTATATCTGCATACCATGGTACTTCTGTAATGCAAATAATTGCTCATCTGAAAAAGTTTCTTTGATTGGTATTGACTCTTCCTTTGTATCATAATTCAGTATTGAGAGATGATCAGCTATCACATTTTCAACTCATTTTTTTTTTGATGATAAGATCAAATTCCTGAAGCAGTAGTATCCATCATAGGAGACGTGGTTTAGCATCTTTCTTGGTAAGCAAATATTGGAAGGCTGCATGATCGAAAAACTCAACAATTGAGGATCCAACTAAATATGATCGAAATTTATCTAATGCAAATACTACAACAAACAATTCTTTTTTTATGGTAGAATAATTCATCTGTGCATCATTCAGAATTTTGCTTACGTAGTAAATTACATAGGGTCTTTTATCTTTCTTCTAACCTAAAATAGCTCCTACTGCACAGTCACTAGCATCACACATTAATTCAAAAGCTAAAGATCAATCAAGATGCTGCATAACTGGTGCAAAAATAAGCAAGCTTTTGAGTTTTTCAAATGTTGATTGGCATACATTATTCCAATCAAGTGGTACATCCTGACATAGAAGATTACACAAATCTGAAAATCAAACTAAAATCTTTAATGAATCTTCTATAGAATCCTGCATTACCTAAAAAATATCGAACATCTTTTACAGTTTTAGGCGGAAGAAGATTGACTATTAAATTTTTTCTAACCTATCAACTTCAACTCCCTCTGCCAAAATTATATGTCCTAAAGCAATGCCCTGTGTGACCATGAAATGACACTTTTTTCAATTCAAAACAAGATTTTTTTCCTCACATTGAGTAAGGACTAGTTTAAGATTCTCTAAACACAATTCAAATGAATCACCATATACCGAAAAATAATCCAAAAAAATTCCAAAAATCGCTCCACCATATCACTAAAAATATTTAACATACAATGCTGAAAAGTGGCTGGAGCATTATACAATGCAAATGACATTCTTTTATAACCAAAAGTGCCAAAGAGAAATGTAAAATTAGTTTTCTCTTGGTCATCAATTGCTATCTCAATCTAGTTATAGCCGGAGTATCCATCCAAAAAATAATAATATGCATGTCCGGCTATTCTTTCCAAGACTTAGTCCAAGAAAGGTAGGGAAAAATGATCTTTTTTGATGAGAGAATTCAACTTCCCATTGTCAATACATATACACCAACCAATGATTGTATGCATAGGGACTAATTCATTTTCTTGGTTTCTTACTACTGTGACTCCAAACTTTTTAGGTACTACTTCTGTAGGGCTGACCCATTTACTATCAGATATAGAATCTATAATATCAGTGTCTAATAGGTTAAGTACTTCAGCCCAAACTATTTCTTTCCAATGTGGATTCAACCTTCTTTGCGGCTATCGGGATAGTTTAGAGTTTTCTTCCAAGTATATACAATAAGTACAGAGAATATGACTTATACCATTTATATCTGCTATCGTTCAACTAATTGCACTTTGATAATTTTTTATAACTTCTATCAATTGCTTTTCTTGGCCTTCTAACAATTTTGTAGATATTATCACTAGATAAGTTTCATCCTCCCCCAAGAAGACATACTTCAAGTCAGCCGGGAAAGGTTTCAACTCTGGTTTGGGAACTACAACACTAGACTCTACAAGCTTGGTTCCATAAGACAATAAATCTTCAAATTTTGGAATCTATGTTTCAATAGTTGACATATCTATAGACTTAACATTAGTTACAAACTCTAATGCATGCGACTCTTTCTTGTAACAACATTTTCAAATAGATTTTGAGTTAATAACTCAATGCAGTTTACTTTATGCAATTTTTCTTCTTCTCTGGGCTGCTTAGCAATATCGAACGCATTCAATTCCAATGTTATATTTCCAAATTAAAGTTTCATGATTTCATTCCTACAATCTATCAATGCATTTGATGTAGCTAGGAATGGTCGCCCTAAAATGACAAGAATTTGTGTAGAGACATGCAAGACTAGCTGTGCATCCAAGACAATAAAAATTCTCTTGAAAAAAAAACTTATCAACTTGAACAAGTACATCCTCCACAACTCCACGTGAAATTTTCACAAAACAATCTGCCAAATGCAATGTGACATTAGTGGGTTTTAATTCACCCAATCCTAAGTGCTCATAGACAAAATATGGAAGCAAATTAACACTAGCTCTAAGATCAAGCAAGGCTTCCTCAATCCTAAAGTTCCTGATTATACATAGGACTATAGGACTCCCAGGATCTTTTTACTTTAGAGAGGCCTTGTGCTAAATGATAACACTAGCCTATTCAGTCAAAAATGCCCTTTTCTATACATTGATCCTTCTTTTTACTATGTAGAGATCTTTCAAAATTTTGGCATAGGATGGGACTTGATTGGTTGCATTCAATAGGAGGACAATAATCTTTACTTACTTAAACAACTCGAAGATTTCAACGTGATTGTTCAATGGTTGAGGTTTCTTAACTCTTTGAGAAAAAGATAAAGGAACTTGACTTAATTTTTCTTTTTCATTTAGCATTTCTATTTTCTTTTCAATCAAATGTTTAGGCTCAATTGGTTTATTAACAGGGATCGACTCAGCTATGGTCTCAAGGGTTTTGGCTTTAATGTTCTTATCAATCACCTTACCACTTCTCAGTGTGGTGATTTCTTGTACTTGACTAGGGGATGGTTCGGAAGTCACAACATTACCCTGATTTTGACTCTATGGAGGTTTAGGTTAAGATGAAAATTTTTCCTTCTCTATTGTGCTCAAAAATTGGGTCAATTTGGCTAGATGGCTCTTAACATCCTCAATATTTTGTGAAGTCTGAGCCTTGAAATCATTAAATGCTTGGGTAGATTGAGTATTAAAACTCATTTAACTTTGAATGAACTGGTTCATGCTATCCTCTAAACTCTTCTTATGTGGGGGGTTAATAAGGCTGATATGACTGTTGAGTCTAGAGTTGTGGTGGACTTGGTCGCTGACTCAAAGGATGTGTATTTTTTCAACTAAAATTCGGGTAATTCTGTCACCCTATGTTATAGGTTTCATAATAGAGATTGAAATAAGGCTCATTTAAGTTTGAAATGGCATTGGTTTGTTCTATAAAGACCTCTTTGAATGTTGGAATGGTGGGACGTTCTCCTGTGGGATGTCTTGACAATGCACAGATTGCACACAATTGATCAGTGGGTGACACAGCAAGTACTTCCTTGACTTTTTTCATCTTTAAAGCTTCAACCTTTTAAGACAAAGTAGTCATTCTGGCCCTTAGATCATCATCTTATTTTAACATGTATTTCCCTCCTTGGGACAAGGATGGCTTGGTTTCAATAATATTTGGTGAGACCGAGTCCCCCATTTGGTAACTCTTAGAAATGGTGTTAAAAACACGAATGCCTCATCGGGACTCTTACCCATGAATTCCCTATGGGCCATCATTTCAACAAACTGACGTATTGCAAATGGGAGGATATCATAAAAGAAACCAACTAAAGTCCAACTCTCAAATGCACAATGTGGGCAAGCATGGAGAAGATCCTTAAATCTCTCCCAACAATGATAAATATTTTCTCCTTCTTTCACAGAAAAATTCATGATTTGACGTCTCAATGCATTAGTGCGGTGCATAGAAAAAAACTTTTTAAAAAACTCTATTTGCATAACTTGCCAACTTGGAATGGATTGAGCTTTTAAAGAAGTTAGCCACTGTTTAGCCTTATCCTTCAAAGAGAAAGAAAAAAATTTCAATCGAGTCATTTCAGAATTATCTTGCAATGCACCACACACTTCCTCAAATTATTTTATATGCAAATAAGGGTTTTCATACTCAAGACCATGAAAATTTTGTAAAAGCTATATTGTTCCTACTTTAATGTTAAAATTTGGAGCATTAGTGAAAAAAGAAAAACATGAAGGGACACTAGTGCATGTGGTATTCTCTTAGGGGTCTAACATTTTAAACTACCTCTTGTTCCCTTTGATTATTATTAGTCATACTTAACTCAAAAGTGTCCAAAGATGTTTGTGACGATAAAGATGACAAATACGAAGGGCTAGATTGATTTATAGACCCTACTAAGGAATTAATAGACATAAACAATCAAAATAAAACAAACAATGTATACACATATAATACAAACTAGACAACTTCCCTATTTGTTTTGAAATCATTGTGACTCCTTGTCAACGACATCAAAAAGCTTAATTTGACCTGATTTACGTTATACACAAGTATAAGTTGTCAAATTGTAGTATTTATTAGTTAAGTCCGATGTCGAACCCACAGGGAGTTAACTGTTGGTACTCCAAACAGAAAATGGTAAAATTATCTTGTGTGTAATGTGCAATGGAATAGCTTGTGGTGTGAGTTTAGAATTATCAAACAAATACTTAACTAAAAATTTAAATAACAAGGATAAAAGGTACTCTTCAGTTCAGGGATCCAACATGTATTATATTGTTTATTTATGAAAATACCACCTTACAACAATTAACTTCCATTTTACTGGAAAACTAACCAGTAGGTTTGATGTATAACTGAACCATATAACAACTAATTAGCTTAGCCGGAAGGTCTATGTACCATGCAACAACCAAATAACCCTAGTAAAATTGAATGTGAACCATTTAAAAGGTTTACTCTAGTTATTCAATCGACATATTGATGATTCAATGATGACGCAGTTTCGGTTTATGCATTGAATCAAAAGCATTGGCTATGGTAAGATTTAACTCAGCATGACAAGATTAACCCATCTGTAACCAATCTCCTGACTGTTATATAAATTCCAACTACGTACATCACCGTATCATGCATGGAGTATGTAATAATTATAGATAGAATGGTACATAGCATTAGGTTTTGCTCGGTGTTCATAACCATGAGCATATTATAACAATATTCATCCATCAATTAAGGGAGGTATAAACATTAACGCATAAATAAGACATCGGCATTTTCATAACTTAAACATTATCATATATCCATTCACCCTTCACCGAAGAATATAAACGAACTACTCACGCCTCATTGCTATAGACGAGCAACAGGAGTGAGATGATCCCACTACAACCAAAAAAATAAAAAATACCACAACGTCCCTCCTCGAGGAATAGTTGAAATACTGATACTCTTATTATTGGCTAGGGCACAAAAGTGGGAGAGATTCAACCCTTCTAGTAGAAAGGATAGATAGAAATATAGTAGAGAAAATTTTGGCTGAGAAGTGATTAGGGCAGGGCTTCACTCATTTTATGACTGAAACTCTTTCTAAAGTCTCCCTTTCTCTCTTTCTTTCCTTTCTTTCTCTCCTCCCTTGAACTAAATTGAACTCTGGTGATTCTCTCTAAAAATGGTTGAAATAGACTATTTATAGGCACCAAAAGGAGGGGGTAAGACGGTAGACACCCAAGCTGCCCAATTACATCATTTTGTTGCTCAAATGGACCAATGGGAGAAGAGAGAGAAGTAAAGCGGTTTAAGCACCGTTCGGACGACACCACTACCATCCAAACGGTGGGGATTCTCTGGATTTCATGCTTGGCAGCCACCCCTATTTGACTCTTTTGACTTCTTAATTACACTTGGCTCCCTTGCTCAATTTAGCCTTTGCACTTTTATTGTCTTAAATTTTTGTATTTGTGCTTGAACCCCTACAAAATATGCAAATTACACATTAACCCTAATACTTTAAAAATTAATCACTTTAACATAATTTATGCACACAATTAACCCTAAACCTTAATTTATTTACACACTATTTAGGGTTAATCAATTACACTTCAAGAGATAGGGTTCCTTTCCTAACTAGGTTTATTTTCAACCTAGAGTTGAAATATGAAATGGGTAGGGAGTTAGAGATGAAATCTCATGTATAACATATAACTAGGATTGTTGGAGAATGAAATAAGTATAGGAAAAAAATGTTAAAACCAATTTTGCATGAATTGCGTTTGTTGAAATTTCTTGTTTCTAATTTCATGAGAAGTGTGATGAATTGCGCATGATTATGTGTTTACATGATTTTGTGCCTTGTGGGTATTTGATAAAATACCTGGACTAATATAAGTATGTTATTTGAATGAAATTAATATAACATGTATTGTGAAGACTTTGGAATGTAATTATAAGCTTTATGATATAAGTTACATTGAGGATTTGGAATTGTTGATAGACATTGGAATTTTTCATAATGTGCTCATAACATGTTAAATATGATATTGTAGTTGCAATTAAAAACTTGGTTGCATAATGATATGAATTACAATTGTTTATTACATATATATATATATATATATATATATATATATATATATGGGTAGCATCACATTCATGGGCATTTGACATGAGTGTAGGTGTGTGCATGGTTTGATCAAACACCATTCTTGGTGGTTGATACATGGGCTCGGGAAAATTAGACATAGGTTCACCTGAGTCACACGGGTTGCATTGGAAAATAAGGGCTAGGATTAGCAAGAAGGGTAAATTATCCCTCGGGTGCAAGACCAGGTGATTTGGATACGTACTATGTTGGTAATTAGTTTATAAAGTGTGTCGACATACGCGAAGTCGTTGGTGAAAATCCATAGATGTCGTGTTGGTTCTGTACCCGTTGGTGAAAGTCCATAAATACCCACCCCAAAAAAGACCAGGAATTTATAAATGGTCATTGGATATGTAACATCAATGGCAAGGCTTAGAATGGCTGGGTACATATGCATGGTATTGCATGTGTTATGAGAGCCGGTGAAGGCTCAGGTTACATTGCATGTAAGAGTCTCATCTCATAACATGGCAAGGTATTTTGAATTCCATTATGAATTGCATATTCTCGAATAGATATTTGCTGATTATTGAATTGCATGTTAACATTTCACATGCATCTGTGTTGGAAATTAGCCTTTTTAGGGGACATCCTTTATGGGGATATATATTTTAGGTGTTGGACAAGCTCTGGCAGATGGCCTTCACTTGGGCAGGTGTTGATGGCCGATCCAAGTTCTGGCTCATGAATCCCATTTTGTAATCATTTTGTACTTTATTTTGCCTTCATATAAATCATGTATAAAACCTTGTATTTTAGCAAGGGCGTGAAATGGGACATTGTTCTTTTATAGAAGGAATGAATGGAATGGGTGTGGTATTTAATGGATGGCTAAAATTTGAATTTGGGAAAGTTTGGAGAAAATATGGGGTCCGTGTACCGGTACCTCACTAGTACCTGGCATCCAGAGAGCCTGGGTACAAATATCTAGGCTCACAGGTACCAATACCCTGCTGGTAGTGGACTCAGGTACCGATACCTAGGGTCAAAAATACTAGTACCACTCTATTAAGGGCCCAGGTACCGATACCACGTGTATAGGTACTGGTACCTAGCAAACAGAAAGCTCAGGTACTGATACCACATGAAGGAGGTATCGTTACCTCTTCCAAAATTTTCAAAATTTAAGTATAACTTTGCCAAGCCTTCAGACCTTGAGCCTTCTTGTATAAAGAATGTAATTGGTGAAATACTGAGGAAAAATTGGTGTATATTGGACCTTGAAATGGTCATGTGATGATGTGGTGTCGAGTCATGCGGCATACACGGGTATTTTTGTGGGTTGATGGGTGATCAACGTGTAGAGAAAAGAGCCCCAGATTTTGGGGAGTCACATGATGTGAAGCCATCCCAACCACAAAGAAGACTAAATCTAATCATGAAGGATGTGGTCCGAGTTGAAGTCCTTGTGAGCTAGTGGTACCAAAGGAGTCGAGGGGTCACTTTGGTTGCCAATGAGAGCAATAATCTGATTCCAACTCAGGTAGTGACCAGGTGGAGAGTTTGTATTGACTATCAAAAGCTCAACTCCTACACCTGCAAGGATCATTTTCCACTTCCTTTCATTGATCAAGTTTTGGAGAGGGTTGTAGGTCACTTGTTCTACTACTTTCTGGATGGATACTCATGCTACAATCAGATAGAGATTTCTATGGAAGATCAATAGAAAACTACCTTCACTTACCCCTTTAGGACATTTGCCTATCACCATATGCCATTTGGGCTATGCAATGCCCCAAGTATGTTCCAAACCTGTATGACTGGAATTTTCGGTAACATAGAGGAGAAGATAATTGAAGTATTTGTGGATGATTTTTTGGTATTTGGGGATTCATTTGAGGTTTGTTTGGAAATTTTGGAGAAGGTGTTGGTGAGGTGTGAAGGAAAAAATTTGGTGCTCAATTGAGAAAAATGTCATTTCATGGTAACTCGGGGCATAGTTTTGGGTCATATAGTGTTTGGAAAAGGAGTAGAGGTGGACAAATCAAAGGTTGAATTAAGTTCAAATCTACCCACCCCTAAAGTGTGAAAGATGTGCAGTCGTTTTTTGGGCATGCCGAATTTTTCATGGGTAATACTTGGAGTCCCTACAATCAACGTGATACCAATTCTTTCATTAATTAGGTTTATCACAAAACACATATTTTCTAAATTTTGATTTTCACTAAATATTCACCATTTAAGTGAGTTTGATTACAATCATAGATGAGTTATAAATTGGGTCAAAAATTATATTCATAATGGGATAAAATCCAAATATTAGTTGGTTTGTTTTAATATTATTTTCAGAATTTATCAATCATCACCATCTTTGAAAATCAAAAAATCTTTATTTTGGTTATATCATATCACCCTTTGTATTAGTCCTTGTTTCCCTATGGAGACGACCTCAGTATTTTTTGAGTTATTACAGGATAAATTTTCTTACGCTTGGGAAGCATTTTTAGAACAATCACACTTTAAGGACAAGCACCTTTAGTTCTTAATGTGGTTGGATATAAACTTATTTGCACACTACACACCATCCGGACACCAATTTACCGTTCGGATGCAAATATGAAAGAATGGAATTCTTGTGACTTTTAGATGTCTGGACACCAAAACAACCATCTGAACGCACCCATAACGATAAGTGAATATCGTTTGGACACGGGTCTTTCGTCCGAACGCACCTACAAATGTGATTGTGCAAAGGATTTGAATTGTGGGGACATGATTTGCCCATCTAGACGTGCTTACTAATGTGATTGTTTAAAGAAATCGAACTATCCTGGCGTGATTTGACCACTCAGATGTGCCTTCTCAATATGTGCTTTGGGAATCTTCGTATTGCACAAGGAGATCTCCTGAGCTAGCCCTAGTGTTTTAATATAAATACCACCTATCTTCCATTGGGAAGGGATCCTCCACTTAACCACTTAGAATTATTTTTTATATTTCTTGAGATTTGCCATGTCTTGAGAGTAATTCTCCTTGTACTCTTTATCTAGGGTATGGATCGAGGATTGTGATTTGAATATTTATGTTATGAAATTTTATTATTCTTTAATGTGAAATATTTGATTTATTTCAAGGATTGATTGAATGATTTATTAGCAAAGTTTTATACTCTATAAAATCATTTGATTATTCATTAACTCGATTGAGTTCTTTTAATGGATAATGCTTATGATTTCCTGCGAGTTTTATAGAAGTAGATCTTCAACTCTAATTTTCAAATCAATTCAATCTATTTTTTTCTAAGCCATATTTTTTGGTTCACCATAGTTGTGTTGGAAATCAACTCAGATAATTATAAATTGCATAATCATAAGTATTCGGTGAGCATGAACACAAAGCTAAAGGGTCATTTTTCTAATTGATAATTCCTTTTAATTTTGTTGCACTTATTCTTTCAAATCAAGTTTACCTATTTTTCATTTACACACTTACTAAATTCCTTTGGATTTCTGTGGTATGGCCTTGGACTTAATTGAGATTCATGACATTTGAACATCTACACTTGGGTGCACCTAATTGGAATCATGCAGTAAGCCTTAAGGAGGCCTCTTAAGAGCAATTTTTGCATATAAAAAAATATTGAGAGCTTATGAGCAACCTTAGATCCCTAAATTCCAAAGGCTAAACACATTATGTGATTTCTATCCAACCTCACACTTTGGAGAAGAATAACTTGTTTGATTTTACCAAGCCCAATTGAAGTATGTGCATGCAGAGATTCTTGGGTGCATTCTAGGAGTGCTCGAGGTCTAAACAAACTGTGCAACATGGAGTCCAAGTGAAGCTATCCATGACATTGGTGGGTGTATCAGGGAGAAAAATATTTTGAAGGAAATGAGCATCTAACCATTGTATTGGTTGAGTTATAAGACTTAAGTACTTATAAATTTACTTTGGGATAGTGAATTAGGCTTTGGTGAATCTCGAGTGGTTCCCCGTGTTTTTCTTGAGAAGGGTTTTCGTGTCAACAAATTGTTTGTGTTTGTATTGTTTATTTTTATATACACTTGTGATTTGTCACACACATGTACACTATGTGTTTGTTGATATGATTTATTGATCATCTTATCATGCATAGTGGGTTGGTTGCTTTGGTTGGGATCGCTGTGAGTGATTGAGTCTTAATCGGTAAAATCAACAAATTTATTACACCAATCATCATGGGTTGTATTGGTTGTTCTTGTTGAATGGATTCTCAATTTTAAATTGCTAAATTAATTTGAGAAAAATTTATTTGTGGTAGTTTAGTTTATGATTTGGTATTTGTTCAATCGAAATTAAAATTAACTTATTCACCCCCTGTAGGTAGTGTCTTAATCCCACGTGTGTTATCATGAGGGACGATCCATTCTACACAAGGACATTGCTTATCATTACAAAAAAGTGGTCCTTCCTAGTGACAGAATTATCTAGTAGTCAATACAATTTTGACATCCTGTAACAACACGAGTTGACACTAACTCATTTTCATCATTCTTGATAACCATGACTCCAAACTTTTTCGGTGTAACTTGGGTTGAGCTAAACCACTTACTATCTGAGATGTGGTAGATCATAATTGTATCTAACAACTTAAGAACCTTAGCCCTTAGAACTTCTTTCAAATGTGGATTTAACCTACGTTGTGGTTGACGATAGGGTTTTGCCTCTTTCTCTAAGTATATACAGTGAGTACACATCACAACGATGGTCCATCCTATAACACTATGATGACGCTTGAGGACTTCTACAAGACTCAATTTTGGGGGTTCAGATAACTTTGAAGAGATAACCACTGGATATGTTTCCTTTTCTCCCAAGAAAAACATACTTTAAATCAAATGGGAGAGGCTTTAACTCGGGTTTAGGTGCACTAACACTCTAGATGAGACTGGATCAGCAACACCAGGTGACAAATCTTCGAATATAGGGACACATGGCCCTACAATAGAAATTGCTATGGAATTTAACAAAGCAGACAATCTCATCACTTATCAAATATTCTATTCCTTCCAACACTTCTCAACTAAACATGACTCCCATGAATCCCCAATTAATGCCATATTCATGTCCTCCCCAGGTTGCTTAGTAATGTTGAAAATATTTAATTCCAATATCTTGTCTCTAAATGAGAGCTTCATGACATCATTCATACAATTGAATAATGCATTTGAAGTGGCTAGGAATGGTCATCCTAAAATGATAGGAATTTGATTTCCAACATGCAAGATGTGTTGTGTGTCCAAAACATTATAGTCTAAAGGAAAGTAAAATTTATCAACATGGACATGTATGTCCTCAACAAGTCGCCTAAATACTTTGGCAGATTGGTCAGCTAGTTACAAAGTGATGCTCATAGGCCCAAGCTCGCCTAGACCTAGTTGTTCATAGATAGTGTATGGAAGTAAATTGACACTTGCCCCAAGATCAAGTAAAACTTGCTCAATTTTGAAATTCTCTATAATGCATGAAACAGTGGACACCCTAGATCTTTATACTTTGTGCTAAAGGATAGCACTTGTCTGTTCAGTGAAAAATGTCATCTTTTGTACATTAATCTTGCTTTTGATAGTGCACAAATCCTTTAGGAATTCGACATAGGAAGTGACTTGCTTTATTTCATTGAGCAAAGGAATATTGATTTTGATTTGTTTGAAAAGCTCATAAACGTTAACATGAAAAGGAAGTGAAATTGGACATGGTATTTCCTCATTCCCATTTGGTTCATTCTAATATTTTGACACAAGTATAGACTCGACCCAAAGAGTAGATTCTTTGCGTGCTATGGTTTTGTCTACAACTTTCCTACTTCTCAACGTAGTGATACAGTGGACATGATCGAGAGGAGACTCAACTATAAAAGAGGCACCTAATTGAAACTAACCCTGAGATGGTTTTGGTTGAGAGAGAAATTTACTTTTCTCTGCAATGCTCAAAGATTGAGTTAATTTTGCGAGGTGACCCTTAATGTTGTCATTGTTTTGTGAAGTTTGAGTCTTAAACTCATTGAAAGATTGAGTCTTTTGAGTGTTGAAAGTCATCTGACTAATATATCCTCAAGGCTCCTCTTTTGTGTTGGTTGGTAAGGTTGCTATGTAAGAGGGCCTTAAGTCGGTGGTTGATTAGTCATGGGTTGTAAATCATTCCTCTAACTAAAATTCAGGTGGTTACTCCACCCTAGATTGTATGTCTTGGAGAAAAGATTGGAGGGGTTTTTGGAAACTAGAGATCCCATTGGATTGCTCCGTTAAGACCTTTTTGAAAGCTGGAATGGTATGACACTCCCTAGTAGGATCTCCTAACAAAACACAAATACTACAAACTTGTCCCATAGGGGAAACAATTGACACTTCATTAACTTTACTCATCTCCATTGCCTCCAGTTTTTGAGTCAATGAGGCCATTTTTGCACGCAAGTCATCTTCTTCTTTTAAGACAAATTTACCACCATGAGAGGTAATAGTCTTAGACTCAACTTTAGGAGATGTGACAGAGTCCCACATTTAAGTATTTTTAGCAAGTGTATCAAAGTATTCAAATGCTAAATTAGGACTCGTGTTCAAATATTCTTCATTAGACATCATTTCAACAAACTGATAGAGAGAGGTAGGAAGTGTGTCATAGTGAGGACAAGATTGTAAAGTTCCTTGAACTACAAAAAAAGGTTTCACTATCTTTGATAGTGAAGTTCCTTATGTTTTGTTCGAGAGCATTGGTTTTTGAAAAACTCTTTTTGAAGGTCCTGCCAACTTGTGATGCATTGTGGTCTCAAATATTTAAGCCACATTTTTGCTCTACCTTCAAAGGAAAAAGGAAAGAGCTTTAAACAGGCTATCACTTGGTTGTCTATGGGGCCTTAGAAATTACTACATACCTCCTCAAAATTTTTGACACAAAGATACGGGTTTTTCGACACTAGCCCATGGAATTGAGGTAAAGTTGTATGGAACTAGGTTTGATGTTTAAATCATGTGCACTCAAATAGAGCATCACTATGAATAGGATGAAAATAAACTTGAAGAGTTCTACCTAGTTGGCCATTTAATTCTTCTTCTTTATCAACCATTTGGTGTCTAACTATACTTCAAATTTAGGAAATGTGACAGATCCAGGAATGGGTGGACTTGACAGATTTACAGACCCTACAGATTCTTTTAATGCAAGTGCTTCTCTAGAGGAACTATTTGAATGTTCACCAAACATGCATTTATGACTAAAATAAGTTAAAATTTAATCTAATATATATATACACACACACACAATAAAATGAAAGAAAACAAGTAATATTAACAAAGAGTGGATGAATTTACCTAGAGACTATCTCTCCAACTAAATCGTGTGGTGAACGCAGATTCCTTCTTTAACTTTTTCCAAAATAGTTTTGTAGTTTCTCCAGCAATGGCGCCAAAAACTTGCTTGAAATCCCGAAAGTACACCCAAATATTGGTGATCAAGATGTAGTAATAAACTCAATGAAGTCTGAGGTCGATCCATAGAAAAAATGATATTCCATAAAATAGGGTGAAGAGAGAATTGATTTACTCTTTAGAATTGTGAAATGGTTTGTGATAGATTTTTTGGACAAAATATAAGTAAAAATTTATGAAAAAATTACTCTTTAGTTTCAGGATCTAAATTTGCTTATATTTATCAAATATCGTATTTGTGTAACTTTATATAACTCAGTTAATCCCCGAGTCAACGTAAGATTAACCGGAAGATATCTTAGTGAACAACCATAATGTTTCAAAGATTGAAAATGATGATTTGAAGGCCTAGCTTAAACACTTGCAGGGAATTGTAAGTACTATCTATACCAAGCTCTAACTTGTTGATAAATAATCAAACAATTTATACAAGTATCAAGCTTGATAAATCACTCAATCATCCATATGAAATAAAGATGTAGCATTAAAGCAAGAATAAGTTCATAAATACAATATTCAAACAAATACTTACAAATCCCTTAACCTAAACTAAAGAGTGTAAAAATATTATTCCATTTTCATTGCTATAAAAGACCAAGAAGAATGAGAAAAAAGTGGGGAGAAAAGGATTTCCTACAAGAAGAACAAACTAACTAAAAAATAAAGAAAAACTATACGTAAAAAGAGAGAGAGTACAAGGAGAGATACATTAGGAGTTGTTTCAGAGAGTATTCTAGGCTCTTGGCCAAACAGGAATATTTATAAGAGAGAGGGAGTCCTTGAAAACAAGCTAGAAAGTGAAAGTCAGAAAAAATAGGTTTTGCAGCTCTGTCTGGACCGAAATTCTTCTTATGGACACCTCAAACTCTTTGTCCAAAACTATGCCTTTCTGTCCAGATGGAAACAAGATTTGAATTGTGCCTCCCAATTGATTGTCTAACTCTTTTGGAGATGGCTGGTCTATTTTTGTTTGATTTGGTTTGACCATCTTGCATCTGAACAAAAATCTAATTATGCCCAAAAAGTCAAGATTCTACCTCAAATTCGTTTTCCTCCTTATTGCACCTTATCCACCATGTGCCAAATAGCTTATTTTGACCCTAAAAACATGAAATTATCCTAAAACATACATTAATCATGAAATCATGTAAATCAAATCTTTAAAATTACAAAACTCATGCAATTAACCATTCCAACTTATGATTCTATGTTACTTTTGATGGTTAAATATATAATCATTTTAGACTTTGGTGTTATAAGCTATGTTTGCCTTTCTTATTCTACTTTGTCTATCTGTGTTTACATTATGAAATTCTTACCTCGTGTATACAATGTTTCTCTAATTTACTTGTCATATATGTGTATTTGACACTTCATGACAAAAATAGGGAGAATTTTTAGGGTAATTGGGAGAAATTCTTATGGATAGCTAAGAATTAGTTGTATGGAATATAGTAAGGGGAGTTTGTTGAAAATACTGATGGGGAGCACATTTATTAACTTGTCATGATTCATTTTTCTACGTTATTTTTACACTTGGTATTTGCTTATGTGAACACCAATTGAGGAGTATTTTGAATAGTCATTGCTAAATCTATAAGTTCTCAAGCATAATTTTGCTAGCATTGCTTATATATGTCGCATGGTTTACACTTACATGATGCTAATATGAAAATGACATGTTGCTTCTCGTGGTGATTTTCACACCTGTGATTATATTATGTCATTTACATATATGATGTTTTTCAAGAGAAATTGGTTGAGTTGTTATGTGCAAAACTATGACCTTCTAAGCAACATCAAGAAGATAATTTTGTACATATTGTGAGGCTTATACTTGAGTGTTGATATCTTTTTATAGTTATGTTCTTTGTGGTTTTAGAGTTGTAATATTGAATTTCTTACTCTTGAATTTTGTTAGGAAATTAACAAAGGGGAAGATTATTCAAAAATTTATCATAATTTACTAATTTTGTGAAGGCTAATTATAAATTTTGTGAAGTCTGATTATAAATCTCAATCTAAATCCATGATCATGATGCTTCAAAGATCAAGTTCCAAAATCTTCAAGGAAAGAAGCAAATCAAGCTTGAAAGTCAAATAAGAGTTCTTAGGTATCTAGGTCGTTATCTTTGTCTTAAGCTCTTGAAGGTGCATTTTAGGGGAAATAAATTTAGTTTTGAAAATATAGAATGAGCCCTGTATTGGATCTTATTTGAGAAACACTCCTTAGTGCTTAATAAGTCAAGTTTTTACTTGGTTTCTAGCTTAAAAATTAGTAGGGACCACCCTCTTCTTACTCGCATTCAGTTACCTCTAAGCTCCATAGGCTGCTCAAGCATCCAGTAGACTGATCGCCACCACTCGAGCGGCCCCTACTAACTTGGTTTGAATCCTTTTTTTCATTCTAGTGATGGTCACCCTTTGACCGCTCTCTCATAGCTCAAATTTTGTTTCACGAATTTTTGTTTTCTTGGTCCCCAATACTACTTAATTTCGGGGTCTATAAATAAAATATGCCTTTTTCTACCTAAGGTAAGCCTTTATGAGCTAGAAAAAATACCTAAGAATTTCTAGAGAGCTTTAAGAACAACCCTTGATCCCTAAGATCCAAATACGAATCCATCTTGATCCTTCCTATTCAACATCACACATTGAAGAAGAAGATCTTGATTTATGTTCTATCAAAACACACATTGGTTGTGTGTATACCTAGAATCTTGGGTCCTAGAAGATTGCGTTAGGCTTAGACGGTTCACCGCGGTAAGAGCGTCCAAATGAAGCTACTCAAGACTTCAGTGGGTGATATTCGAAAGAGAGATTGACAAGTAAATGAGCATCTAACCATGGGCGAATTGGTTAAGGTATAAAACTCAATTTCGTGTAATTGACTTTTGAGTAATGGACTAGGCTCGTAGGATCGGTTCCACGATTTTTCCCAAGAGGGTTTCTACATAAATTACTTGTGTTGTAGATGTTCTTATTAGTGCTTAACTTTTCACACACATGCACATAGATTTGCAATTGCACACACTATGTGTCTGATGATTCAACTCTTTCATCGCATATTTAATAAATTTACCATTGTGGTTAAGTTTTGGAGGAGCTGGCTTGTTAGAGGGATCATTGTTATTGTGGATTAGATTGGTGGTTGACTAATTGACATACCATTGCATCTTTTCACATGGAGGGTTGTTATTGATTTTGGAAAATGGGTTAAAAGGCTTAATTGATTATGTGATTCATTAATTTGGTAATTAAGACAATTAAGTTAAGAATTGGAATTTATTCAAGTGATAAATTTTAATTAAGCTATTCACCCCCCCCCCTCTAAGTTGTGTGTGCGGTTCCACATGTATAATCATGTGGAAAGATCCTTACATTTATTAGGAGGAAATTCCACCAACCAAATTGACCATAGGTGTTCATTTATTTTTGCACCAAATGGAGAAAAATGGGAGATTCCAAATCCATTGAGCCGAGGTTAAGTTTTTTAGAGCCTTAAGTCTTGAAATTTCTAATTTTCTTTGTAACTCTCACATCAAACATTTGATAAAGATTCAAATATTCCTACAACTTGCAATTGAAACCTACTTGCCTACCCATTTTCACACTAATCCTACTTAGACGAGTGTTCTCAAACTCTCAAAGCCGAAGTTAAAGTTCTTCAATTTGTAAGCCTGTAATTCTTTCTTCTTTTTTATTCTTACTCTTGCACTGGGCATTAGATCGATGTTCTAGCTTTTTTAAGAGTTTACATGATTGAAAAGTAGATTTTTATCTATTTTCACATCAAACGGAGGAAGAAAATGTGATTGAGTTCCCTTAACGTTCT
Organism: Ilex paraguariensis; assembly: GCA_963454935.2. NCBI lineage: Eukaryota > Viridiplantae > Streptophyta > Magnoliopsida > Aquifoliales > Aquifoliaceae > Ilex > Ilex paraguariensis. Next base: position 21,742 of record CAUOFW020002390.1, read on the forward strand.
ATTTGGCATGTGGTATTAAGTGTTGGAATGGAATATGCATTACTTGGTAATGATCATTCTTGTATTTGGTTGGCTGGAATAAAAATTGATTCCTATTCCTAAGGAATAGGAATCCACCCGATCCACCTGGTATTTCTCATTCCCAATCCACCCGAAATGCTCCAATAAAAAAGCCTGATCACTTTTTCTGTGCTCAATCCTAGTCTTTCTCGCTTCACAATCTCTCTCATCTCGCTTCATTGTCTCTCGTAGATCTCGTCTCTTCTCTTCCCCTCTATTGTTAATGCAATGATCACTTTAGTCTCTTACTGCTTTCATCTCCCCTCATCCCTTCCCAATTATTTTTTCTCTTTCCATTATCTCTATATGAATCAAAGGGTCACATTGGTGACCAGGACTAGCATATAATAGCTTAGATGTGACCAAATATCAGGTAATTTCTCTGTAAATTTAGTTAATTATTCTCAGATCTATAACTTCCAAATATATAATCCTCAGATACAACCCTTCCCTATTTGTTCCTCAGTGACTGAATGCATGTGCTCAAACTTCACTGGATAATCATATTATTGTAATTATGGTTTATCAAGAAAATCTGAATTCTTCTTTTGATCTTGTTTTTCTTTGTTGATGTTCGCATATATGTAACTTGAAGTGTAGTACTAATCACAAATGTAAAACCTAGAAAGAACCTAGAAAGCTGCGAGATGTTAGATGAGAAGGATTGGTTTTGTTTTTTTCCTTTCTTTGCATTTTCAGATAGTTTAGTTCATCTTTACATTCATATATTTTTGGATGCAGTGATGTCCGAAACCCATTAGATGATATTCCTAATAGAAATGAGAAAGTGGTTGTGAAGTTGATTTATAGAGAATAGTTTTTGGGCCATTTTTATGTTCCTAGTGTCATTTGAACCTATTTTTTTGCTACTGCAACTACCTTTTGGTTTGATTTTACCTAGTTTGATGTTGTTTTCGAAGACGAACACTCAATATAGACAATTTTTCAATACTCTTTATTTCATTCTATTTGCACAAAAGTATACTTTCCCAACTTTACTCTACGCTCGGGTTTGAATTGGATTAATCATTGGGTTTGAGGTTTTTTTGGGGTGGAAAGGAATTAAATTGGGAAAAATTGAGTAGGGTTAGTTCTTGATTGAATTGTTGGGTAACTACATAAAGGCAAGATTTATTGACCATGGCATCCTTGTCCACTATAATTATTCCACTTGAATTTTTTTTATTTAGCAAACCTTTATATTGTAGTTGTTTTATGGTATATGGTAATGGAAGCGTAATATTCAGATTTGTAAAATCCAGTAAATTTAAACTTTTTATAAAAAGGGCAAAACGGTAATTTGTCGCTACAATACGGGTTGAAACCTAAATTTTTGTAGACCTCGGATGATGAAACGGACCTCACCGTTAGATTCGTCTCGCGGAATCTAGTTATCTTGTCAAATTTTATCAAATTCTGAGATGGTCAGATTTTTCACATTTTACGAGGCAATCGAGTCTCGGGTGACCCAAAAATGAGATTTTTGATAAAATTTCAAAAGTTGGAACATTATTTGAGGTAAGTTAAAAATAAAAATATTTTAAACTTAAATCAGGACAAAATTTAATCGTTTTGAGACGAAAATGGACCCGAGAAAAATAGGCATGTGTGGCCAATTGTGAACCAAGCACTGGGGGACTATAAAAAGGGGAAGAAAATCAGATTTTCTTCCCCACAATTGCTCAGCCGTTGCCGATAGAGAAGAGAGGAAAAAGAGGGAAAGAAATCCACCTTCTCTCTACAATCTAGGAAGCTTGAATGCTCAAATCCACTCGGGCCAAGAGTTAAAGTCGGTCTCCTCGTCGACGGCTACGCCTACGTACCAAAAATGAGGGTTTTCACAGAAGGTTTGAAAGACGAGATTTTGGAGGAGCTTGGTTTGGAGCTCGGGTGAAATTCTTGGAGCTTCTTGAAATTGATTTCACGCTTCAAGAGGTGGGGTTCCTTCCTACTTAGGTTTATTTAACAACCTAGGGTGTAGTATGTAAGGGTATGTGGATAAAAAGATTTATCATTACCTATGTTGTGAAAATTGATGAAATGGGTATTGAAATTGGGTAAAATGACATTTTACCTCCAAATGGGCTGTAAATTAGACTCAATGTGATCCATGAAATTGGGTGTTATGTAGGTATGTTCTGTGTTTATTTTATGCCTTGGGAATTAAGTGTGTTGTTGGCATATGTTATGTAATGACATGCTTGTGAATCGTTGTTGAAAATTAAATATTGATATATGCTCATTGATATATTGCATTATTAGAAAGTTTGGTAATTATATGCTTCAGATATAAATTGTCATGAAAATTGTTTGAATGTAGTAAATTTTGCTCATGTGGTATTCTATACATATGGGCATGACATGGATTAGGCAAATGGTGCATTACATTGCATATGCACGGAGACATAGCATCTTATGGGTGTGGGTGCATGGTTGGCATCAAATACCACGTAGGTGGATGATGGGTGGATTCGAGAAAGTTGTATTGAATATCCGGCTAAGTCGCACGATTGCATGAAAAAGAATTGGGTCGGGGTTAGCAACAAGGGCTAAACTATCCCTCGGGTGAGAGGCCCGGTGTTTGGATACGCACTTCCGTTGATATAAGAGCCCATAAAGTGTGTCAATGTACGCAAAATCGTTGGTGAAAGTCCATGAATTTCGTATCGATTGGGTGACCGTTGGTGTAAGCCTATAAATACCCACCCTAAGAAAGACCCGGAGGTTTTAAGTAGTCATTGGGTGTGTAACACCAATGGCGGGGGGCATGGAAAGCCCGGTTTTGACACTCATGGCATAGTATGGGGGAAGGAAAATGGCCAGAGCTAGAAAAGCCCGGTCTTATACACATAGGCTTTGCATATATTGTAGAGCCGGGAAGGGCTCGAGTAAATTGCATGAATGGGCATCATCTCAATTCATGGCATGGTATGTTAGATTCCAACCTTGACTTACTTAAGTGTTGGTTGGAATGATTATTGTTGTTGAATGTTGAATGTTGCATGTGAACATTGCATATGCACTTAGATTGGGGAGTAGTCTCTGTAGGAAACATTCTACTGGGCGTTGGCTCACCCTATATGGGAAACATTTCAGGTGTGGGGTTCGTACCGGTAGAGGACTCACATTCGGGGCCTCAACAATGAAAAAAAGCCGATTTGTGGCTTTTGAAAGTAAGTTTTTGTAAAACTTTTGTAAAATTCCATTTTCAGCATGTAATTATGTAAATGGGCTTGTAATCATATGGAGCTAATTGTAATAGAACTGGTATGTATCAAGTCTTATATGAAAAACAACACTTTACATGTTTGGGATGTTTGTGGGAAAGTTTTGGAATGAATTGGAAATGATAAATAGGTGAAACAGACAATTCTGGGCAAAACCTTCCGGAAGGTCGCAGCAAAATGTTCCGGAAGGTTTGGGACAGACAAGAAAAATTGTCGAATAGTGGGTGAAACCTTCCGGAAGATCGATCCTAACCTTCCGGAAGGTCTACATATTCTTCACAGAATAAGGAATCCAGTGTGCAACTTCTTCCGGAATGTTAGCACATCTTTCTTCAAGATAGGATTCTAGTAAGTAAAATCTTCTGGAAGGTCGATGAAAAATCTCTGAAGGAACTTTTCCAATAAGTAAAACCTTTCGGAAGGTCAAGCAAAACCTTCTAAAAGGTTTTTCAAAAATCTGAAATTTTAAAAATGCATTGTCATGTTTTTGGGCTATGTGTTCTTTGGTTCCAATGACACAAATGGACCTTAAATGAGATACATTAGGGTATATTGAACCTCGATGGAATTAAATAATTAAAAGAACATGGGTTACACGTGTGATTTATAATCCCGGACAAAGGGATATTATTGACGTGATACCGGAATGGGCAACAATCACGGGTAATTTCGAGGGTTGACGGGTGGTCAATGGTTAAGAAAGGACCCCCAGATTTTGGGGTGTCACAATTTGGTATCAGAGCCTAGGTATACGAATTACCTAGGGCTTGATGGGCATTGGGTCTAGACCATTGCATGCACTATACATTTCCTCTTATGTGCTTATATTTTGTTACATGATTACCTGCTATGTGATTATGTGCATTATATAAATGGTAAAATGTATATGGAAAGAGACACTAGGGTTAGAAAGCATAATCTTGGGCGTTGGAAAAGAAATGAATGGGATAGTTCAAGGTATGAATGTTTACTAGTGGGTAGCATAAACTCTACTAGGAAAACAAGGAGGAAAATCTCCAAGTTCAAACTTGATTCCCTATCTTGGGATACTATGTGAGTGTTCGATTGCTATTTGACATGTGTGTAGATGGAAAATCGAGGAAGGGGATGCTGAGGCGATGGGCGAAACACCAACCAACCACCACCGGCCTTCGACCAACAACCCTTTGTGGAGGCTATTAGTGCGACGGCTGCTACGATTGCACAAGCTAGTGTTACAGCTACTAATGTTGCACAGATGGGTACAAATGTGGGGCAAGGAGGCACGAGCAACCTCCAAAATTTCAAAGCACATAAACCTCCAGTATTCAAGGGAGGGGTGAATCTGATGGTGGCCGACCATTGATTCTGGCAAGTCAACAAGATTTTAGAGGTTATGGAGATCACCTCCAATGCCTCAAAGATAAGGCTAGCTGCATTCCAACTAGAGGGAGAGGCCCAATTGTGGTGGGATTGGATGAAGGACGCAAAGGACTTAGCGACCATGACATAGGGAGAGTTCCGTGAGCTCTTCATGGGTAAATATTTCCTGGGGGCTGCTCGTCATGCAAAGGCCAAGGAATTATTAGAGTTGAAACAAGGAACCATGACGGTGATGGAGTATGTGGCTAAATTCACCGAATTAGCCCGTTTTGCCGATGACTATATGGCCACAGATATAGCCAAGGTAAGGAAGTTTGAGGATGGTTTGAAATTATCCATCTGGGGAAAAATTGTGGGTCTCCTCATACAAAACTTGGACTCGATGGTCGAGACAACTATGGCCATTGAGAAAGAGATTGATGACGCGAGAAGCATCCGAGAGTCGGGTCCAAGGCCAAGAAGAAAGAAAGTCAATCCTCTTCTTCTAGCTCAAAAAAGAGGCAGAAGACTTTTCCTCCACAGGGACAAAGCCGTGGTTATCAAGACCAAGGGCAAGGTCGATCCTCCCAAGGCGGGAGAAGCCCGGGACTACATATCTGGCGGGTCAGAGAACATGCTTCCATTGCCACCAACCAGGTCATATGAAGAGGGATTACCCACAGAGGTAGGGAAGCCAGAGTTATGGGACGTCGCAGTCCCAGTCATCGATAGGGCAGCCAGCCACAGACACACTACATTCCTCCCTACCCCTACCATGGGCCAGGGAAACCAGTACCAGTTTCAGGGTGCTACTCAAGCCCCTACTACTTCACGAGCGGGGACTCCGCAAGCAGGTCAGAGCATGGGCCAGGGTCGAGGCCAGGGCTCACAAGCCGAGACATCAGGGACCCAGGGGCGTGTCTACGCCATGATACCTCAGACTGAGCCAGTGAATCAGTCAGTCATCCAGAGTACGTTTCTACTCTCTCGCTTATGGGCTAGGGTGTTGTTTGACTCTGGAGCATCACATTCATTCATCTCTGCATCATGTGTGAAGAATTTGAGCTTAGAGGTGGATACCTTGGAAGAGCCATTGTATATGAATTCACCCTTAAGAGCTAGGGTGTGTGTTGATCGGATATATCGAGGTTGTGAGTTAAAGATCTCGGGGATTCTACTCATCATGGACCTTAGAGTCATGGACATGTCAGAGTTTGATGTCATCCTTGGGATGGACTGGTTGACGGCACATCGGGTCGTCATTGATTGTGACCAGAAACGGGTAACTGCCTACACATTGGACAGTGTTTGTTTTAAGTTTCAGGAGGAAAAGCACGATAATTTACCCCAATCCATGTATGATTCCCGATGGCACGGGCGTTTAATGGGTTGGCTTGCAAGCCTTACCTTAGAGGATGAGGTGAGATAGGAGTTGGGTCTACCTCGGGTTGTATGCGAGTATGAGGACATCTTTCCAGACAAATTACTAGAATTACCTCCCCATAGGGATGTAGACTTCAACATTGAGTTACATCCTGGTACTTCTCCTATTTCTATGACTCTGCATAGGATGACGCTAGCTGAGTTGCAAGAACTCAAGGTCCAGTTACAAGAGTTGTTGGACAAGGGGTTTATTAGACTGAGTACTTCACCTTGGGGTGCTCCGGTGTTGTTTGCCAAGAAGAAGGATAAGACCTTTCAGTTGTGTATAGATTATCGGTAGTTGAACCGGGTCACCATCAAGAATAGGTACCCTTTGTCAAGGATTGATGATTTGTTTGATCAGTTGCGGGAGCGCGGGTCTACTTCAAGATAGATCTCTGCACGGGCTACCATTAGTTGAAGATCAGGGAGGCTAATATCCCTAAGACGGCGTTTCGGACGTGGTATGGGCATTTCGAGTTTACAGTTATGCCTTCCGGATTGACGAATGCTCCGGCGGCATTTATGGATCTCATGCATAGGGTGTTTCAACCCTATCTTGATCAGTTCGTCATGGTCTTTGTTGACAACATCTTGATCTACTCCAAGTCTGAGGAGGAGCATGAGGGTCACTTGAGGATTGTTCTCCAGACCTTGAGAGATCATCAGTTGTATGTCAAGTTCAGCAAGTGTAAATTTTGGCTTACGGAGGTAAAATTTTTGGGACATGTAGTGTCGGCTTTGGTGTAGCTGTGGACCCGGATAAGGTTGAGGCAGTTATGAACTAGGAGAGGCCGAAGTTAGTCTTCGAGATACATAGTTTCTTGGGATTGACGGGGTATTATAGGAGGTTCATCGAGTACTTCTCCTGACTATGCACCTATGACAAGATTGACCCGGAAGGAGGTCAAATTTTAGTGGAATGATTCTTGTGAGAAGGAATTCCAAGAGTTGAAGAGGAGACTTACTTCAGCTCCTATTTTGATTGTTCCAAAGAAAGGACAGATGTACACCGTGTACTGTGATGCCTCCAAGGACGGACTCGGTTATGTTTTGATGCAGTCCGGGAAGGTGGTGGCTTATGATTCCCGAGAACTAAAGAATCATGAAAAGAATTATCTCACACATGACATGGAGTTGGCGGCCATTGTCTTTGCCTTGAAGATTTGGCACCACTACTTATATGGAAAATAGTTTGAGGTATTTTCAGACCACAAAAGTCTGAAGTATATTTTTGCACAGCGGGACCACAACATGAGGCAACGCCGGTGGATGGAGTATTTGAAGGATTACGATTCCACTTTGCACTAACATCCTGGTAAGGCAAACGTGGTGGTTGATGCACTCAGCTGAAAGTCAAGGGGAGTCTTGGCTAGTGTGGCTTCCTGGAAGTGGGAGATGCTTGAGACTGTAGGACAGTTCGGACTACACTATAGGGGTTAGGCTCAAGGCATTTTAGGGAGTTTGGTGGCTACGTCTTCCTTACTAAGCAGGGTGATTGAATCCCAGAGGTAGAACCCCGAGTTATTATCCATCAGGGACAGAGTGCAGATGGGTACCGGTGACAAGGATTGGGTCATTCACTCAGATGCCAGCCTTTGGTACAGGGGAAGGGTTGTAGCTCCACAGTCTGCAGAGCTGATAGAGGAAATCCTCAAGGAATTCCATCGCTCCCGATTTGCAGTGCATCCAGGTGGCACGAAGATGTATCATGATCTTCATCGCCAATATTATTGGAGTGGGATGAAAAGGCAGGTTGGTGACTTTGTCAGTAGATGCCTCATGTGTCAGCAGGTTAAGGCTGAGCACCAGAGACCAGCGGGGTTGCTCCAACCTTTGGAGGTAGCTGAGTGGAAATGGGAACATATCACCATAGACTTTGTGACCCACTTGCCACAGACATCGCGGGGACATGACGCGGTGTGGATGATAGTGGACCGGCTTACGAAGTTGGGGCACTTTTTGGCGGTGCAGATGACCTTTCGACTGGAGGAATTCTACAGATTGTACATACAAGAGATTGTCAGGTTGCATGGGATGCCCATATCTATAGTATCGGATTGGGATCCCAGGTTCATCACCCATTTTTGGGAGAGCTTCCAATGGGCTATGGGGACTTAGTTGATGATGAGTACCGCATTTCATCCCCAGACGGACGATCAATCGGAGAGGGCCATCCAAATATTAGAGGACATGCTGCGGGCATGCATCCTAGACTTCAAGGGTAGCTGGGAAGATCACTTATCCTTAGTAGAATTCGCCTACAATAACAGTTATTAGGCAAGCATACAGATGGCACCCTATGAGACACTTTGTGGGAGGCCTTATCGTTCTTTGGCTTGCTGGACGGAGGTGGGAGAGAGACCCTCTACGGGTCCGAATTTGATTAGAGACACCTCGGAGAAGTGCTTGAGAAAATTCCTTGTTGTTTCCTAACCTATAAACATCAACTTTTAGCATTTATAGTATATGAATGAAGGGGAGTGTCACTCTCTTAGGGAAGATGTCAAAAGAAAGGGCAACAGAATGGTAGATTAATGGGATTTCAAATGTGAGTATGTGTGAACAAAAGTGCTCCCCAAGCGCAAGGAGACTTTCGCGGATCATGTTTTACTTGGTGGTATTCCAAGGTCGTTTCCACGGGGAAGGAAGTAAATCGAGGGGAAGGTGATTTTGGAAGAAAGAAAATGTAAAATCTTTGATTGTTGGAAGTTGTTTGGTGAAGTTGTTTTGATGCTAGTAAAATGAGAAACAAATGTTGGCAAATCCAAGAGGTCACTCTAATAGGAATACCGTCTCAACTCGAAACCCTCCTCCAATAGAGCATGAATGAACGATTGATTCGTGGAAAGCTAGGGGTAAGATTGGTGAGTATCTAAGCATAAACTGTGACTAGACTTACGGAATATCAAAGAATCATCAAGTTATCCACCCTCAACCCAGTCAAATCGAACCATTGAACTGTGAAAGAGGGGAGGAAAATGAGTTGAAATGGTATACCCACGTGGAGGTTCCTCTTAGTTTTGCCAACTAAGAGATTTAGCTATTCATGTTTAAAATAAAGACAACAATATGATGACAAGACATTATGAAAAAATAAAGACTAAAACTAAGCATAAACGAATTGCATAAATTTAACTTTCAGATAACCACCTCTTACTAAAGATTGGATGAGAAACTACTCACTCTTCATGGCTTTGTTAAAACTAGAAAAGTGAGTGATGTTCATCCCTCCAAGTAGAGAAGTTACAAGGTAATACATTTTACACAAGGAGCTGATCTTCGACAAAGAATGAGTGAATCACGTTCCACCCTTCACGGCATTGGTAAAGCCCTAGAAAATTGGAAGAGTTTTACTCCTCTAAGGGAAGAAGGAACTCAAGCAATGGAAGTAAAAAAAAGCAATAACACAATAAAAGAAAGCAATACTTAAAGTAAAATAAAGCAATAAATTAAAAGGAAGCAAGAATACAATAAAAGAAAGCAATACATAAATAAAGCTATAAGCAATAAGGGAAGTAATAATACTTTGGGTTTTCCACTACCAAAAGTGAATGCTTTACAAGTCCTAAGGGGTGGTATTTATAGGCAACAAGGGAGGGTGAAAGTCTTGTTAGGTGGCCTTGAATCTTGTTAGGTAGACTTGAAAAATTCTTGTTAGGTGGCTTTGAATCTTGTTAGGTGGACTTGAAAATCTTGTTAGGTGGACTTGAAAATCTTGTTAGGTGGCCTTGAATTCTTTGATCCCCCTTTGTTTTGAGCTTTGATAATTGGCACCCCAGTAATTTGTAGCTTTAGTGGCTAATGAAATGACGTCAATGGTATTCAAAAACTATCCCCTTTTTTAATGTAGCACACATCTTTCTTGCTTTTCAGTCTTTTGCCTAGAAATGGTATTTTTTTCTTTCATTTTTTTTTTTTCGATTCTTCATTGAACAGTAGCCACCATCTTCTTTTCTGTTTTTCTTGCCTTTCTATGTCATACCGATTTATAAAAGAGTGCAAGAAAAAATTGGATAGCAAGGTATGTTAAGTGAATTGTTTTTTTTTTTTTGTGGCTTGGTTATCATATGGGTTTTTTGAGAAAAAAAATCATCATTCATTGAAGGCTCAAACATGGCTAACTAGGGATATAATTTTGTAGAAGCAATGACTAAAGTTCAAAATCAACTCAAAGATGGCCTAAAATCCTTTCTCAAGTATGTGCCTATGTCGTATGCAAAGTTTCCCTGTAGAATATGTCAATAGATTACTTTGGTTGCATTTAATCAAAGCAAGTTTAATGAGATTATTCAACAATTGAAAGTGAAAGAGCTTACTTGAGTAAATGTTGATTGTCTCTCAGAAAGCATCGTAAGGCTCAAAACTTACCATGGTATTCTTCGTTATCTCCACTGGTTATGTCAAGTTTTCAAAGAATGTCAGTTATATTATAATTCTATTTTCGAGTCTAGTCATTCTGTACTTTAAGATTAACAAATACCAATGTATATTTGACATTTAAGCATAGAGAAAATACCATTTTTCAAGGAAATGCAGTTTTTTTTTTTCACTCGAATAAAAATCAAAACTATTTACATACACATTTATCTATGAAAATTTACAAAAAGACTAAATGCACATATTGAACTTGAAAAATTATGGTGTCTCAGGATAGGTCCCTACCCACGCTACAAGTTGGCATTTTAGGACAATCCTTACTCGACCCACATCTTTATTTCAACAAAAAGACTTTGTACATAAACAAATATTTACAAAAAAAAAAAAAAAATCGGACCATTAACCCTCATCCCCAAAACACATTTTTCCACAGCTTTGTCATTATTAGTTAAAATTTAATCCGAGTCGTCGCTTGTGCCTATGTCATTATTAGTGACCCTTCCCACTTCTTGTTGCACATAAAGTGTAAGTCCCAAACTGATATAAGATGGCATCTTAAGAAAAAATCCTTACTCTACCCATACACTATCCAGTTTAATCGATCGGTTGCACGACCCAAATTGGTTCAGAACACTGATTGTATTTTTTCATGTGAAAACACCTGCCACATTGTTTACAAGCACCCAGTCGTTTGGCACGACGACGTTTAGCAAAAGTACTTCTGCCACACAATGATTTTTCTTGTGCTTCTCGGATTTCAATTTTTCTGACTACTCTTGCTTTTCTCATGATCATAGCATGCACATCAGAAGGAAATGTGCGCAAGACTCCCAAACTAAATAAAAAAATTTTAACATCCATGCTTTCTATGCTTTAAGACTCACTATCTGGTTCTTTAACGTCTGCCAGTCACAAAGACGATTGACGCTACATTTGATTTGATCATGAAATATAAGCAAAAATGCTGTAAAAATACGCAATCCAGAACAATCTTTTTTTTTTTTTTAAATACGAAACTACAACAAACTGGAATCGTAGATCACACCCCCCAACCTAAACTGAACATTGTCCCCAATGTTTCGAATTTACCAGTGTGTAGAGTTTGGAGATCAAGTTGTAGGGTAAAGATCTGTTCAACTGTAGAAACCTACAAAGAAAATACACAAATTAATCTTCTCTACGCAGATCTGGGTTTTCGCTAGGACGAAAGCCCTTGATTTTAAATGCAGACAGAAGAAGAAGAGTCATGTACAAATAAAGTAAACAAATGCCGAGCATGAGACAAACGACTGGGTCTTTGGGGAATATGGTCATGGGATTGTTGGGAGTTGGGTCGTGTTATAGAGAATAGCATAATAGAAATAAGAAGAAGAAGAAGACGAAGAAAGAGGGAAAAGCGGTGGGTGTAAAGATCTGTTTAGCTGCCGAAACCAACAAACAAAACACAACAATTAACCCACTCGAGGGAGATTTGGGTTAGGCTGGAAACCCCTCACCCTAAGTGTGAGCAGAAAAAGAGCACTCTTGAACAAATACAAACATATAAGGCAAATTGTTAAACAAAGGACTGGATCGTCGGCGTATATGGTCATGAATTTGCAGGGGTGGTTTTTTTTACAGATAACAGAGAGTGCGACGAAGAAGAAGAAGAAGAAGAAGAAGAAAAGAGAAGGGAAGAAGAAGGGGAGACCAATCACCGGTGGATGGGAGAAAAAAATTTGAAAACCTTATAAAGGCATCCCATTTTTTTATTTTTTTATTTTTTTATTTTTTTTATTTGAGTGTCGGCAGCCACATATTCGTGCGGAATATTCCCACCCTTTTCTTTTAGTGTCTGCAGACGCGAATATTCGCGCGGAATATTCCCACAAACATTGGTGTAATATGCAAATAGTGCAACCTTACCCCCCCCCCCCCCCAACTTGATTCATGCAGTGTTCTAAAACAAATATGATATTCAATGATGGACAGTAAAAAGATAAGAAGGGTTAAAGAACACCTCGCACTTAAGCTTTGACAAAAACACCAATATTTGCGACTAAGAAAAACAAAACTATACGACAAAAAAAACATAATTAACATGGAATAAAAAAAAAGTAAGTAAATAAAAACATGTACATTAAAAAGCAGAAAAAAGAAAAACTAATTATTTCTTCACAACTTTCGGGTATACCGGATCCATCAAATTCTCCTTCACCACTTGTTCTTCAAAGCCCTCAAAAAATGGCTTAAGTCTTTGGCCATTGACCTTGAATGTCTGGCCATTTTTAGGATTTTGAACATCCACAGCTCCGTTGGGGTAGGCCACCTTGACAAGATAGGGGCTATCCCAACAGGATCGGAGTTTGCCTTGGAAAATAGAGAGGCGAGAATTGTATAAGAGTACTTTTTGCCCGGGCTTAAATGATTTCCTCGCAATGGAGTTGTCATGAAAGATTTTGGCCCTTTCTTGTGAGATTTTGGAGCTTTCATATGTATCTCGTCGAATCTCTTCCAACTCATTCAGCTCTAACTTCCTATGATCACCGGCCATTCTCAAATCAAAATTTAAAGTCTTAATGGCCCAATAAGCCTTGTGTTCCATTTCGACTGGCAGGTGGCAAGCCTTTCCATAGATAAGCCGGTAGGGAAACATGCCCAAAATAGTTTTAAAGGCAGTGCGGTATGCCCAGAGGGCATCGGTCAATCTATCGGACCAATTCTCCCTGTTTGGGTTAACCATTTTTTCTAGAATGTTCTTGATCTCCCTATTGCCTAGCTCGGCTTGGCCATTTGTTTGTGGGTGATAGGCAGTGGATACTTTGTGAGTGACGCCATATTTGAACATTAGAAATGCAAATGGCCTATTACAGAAATGTGATCCACCATCACTTATTATTGAACAAGGCATCTCAAACCTCGAAAAAATGTTCTCCTTGAGAAACTTGACTACGACCCAGTGGTCATTAGTCTTGGTCGGGATAGCTTCCACCCATTTGGACACATAGTCCACTGCCAGGAGGATGTACAAATAACCAAATGACATAGGGAAAGGACCCATGAAGTCGATGCCCCAACAGTCGAATATTTCTATGACAAGTATTGGTGAAAGGGACATCATGTTTCTTTGGGTCACACTACCCAACCGTTGGCATTTGTCGCATCCCTTACAAAATGAAACACAATCTTTGATAAGAGAGGGCCAGTAAAAACCTGATTGAATAATTTTGGACAAAGTCTTTTTCGCTGAGAAATGTCAACTGCAAGCTTGTGAATAGCAAAATGCAAGGAAGTCCCGCTGTTCATTTTCAGATACGCATCTCCTCATGATTTGGTCAGGGCAATATTTGAACAAATACGGGTTGTCGAAGTAGAAGTACTTCACATCTGCCATAAATCGTCTTCGATCTTCTGGGCTCCATTGCGGTGGTGTCTGTCCTATTGCAAGATAGTTCCATATATCAGCAAACCAAGGACATACAGAGTGAATTGACAGCATATGCTCATCAGGAAAAGAGTTAGGGATAGGAATGTGTTCATCGGCCTCTTGCACCACAAGCCGGGATAAATGATCTGTCACCACATTCTCAACTCCTTTCTTGTCCTTGATCGTCAAGTCAAATTCTTGTAGGAGGAGTATCCACCTAATGAGTCTCAATTTTGCATCTTGTTTAGACAACAAATACTTTAAAGCAGAGTGATCAGTAAAGACAACAATAGGCGAACCAATGATGTAAGCACGAAATTTATCTAAGGCAAACACTAGTGCAAGCAATTCTTTTTCGGTGGTAGTGTAATTCATCAGAGCCTCATTAAGTGTTTTGCTAGCATAGTGTATCACATATGGTCTATTTTCCTCCCTTTGACCGAGCACTGCGCCGACCGAGTAATCACTTGCGTCGTACATGAGCTCAGAAGGTAGATCTCAATTGGGTGGTCGCATGATCGGAGGTGTGACTAGCATGCTTTTAAGTTTTTTAAAGGATGCCTCACAATCATCCGACCACTCAAAGGGGACCTCCTTAGACAGCAGGTTGGTCAAGGGTCGGGCCAATGCACTGAAATTCTTTATGAATCGACGATAAAAACCTGCATGGCCCAAAAATAACCGGATGCCTTTGATGGCTCTTGGCGTAGGGAGGTTAGAGATGGCCTCCACCTTGGATTTATCGACTTCAATACCCCTTGCCGAAACTATATGGCCAAGCACAATTCCTTCCGTCACCATAAAGTGACATTTTTCCCAATTCAAGACTAGATTCTTCTCCTCACATCTTATTAGAACTTTCTCCAAGTTTGCCAAACATCCCTCGAATGAATCCTGAAACACCGAAAAGTCATCCATAAAGACCTCCACTATCTTTTCCACCATGTCACTGAAAATTCCCATCATACAGAGTTGGAAAGTCCCCGGAGCATTGCACAGTCCAAATGACATGCCGCGGTAGGCAAAGGTACCATAGGGGCATGTGAAAGTGGTCTTTTCTTGATCCTCCAAAGCAATCTCAATCTGATTGTAGCCAGAGTATCCATCTAAAAAATAGTAGAATAGATGCCCCGCTACTCGTTCTAGAACTTGATCGAGGAATGGCAATGGAAAGTGGTCTTTCCTTATGTAAGCGTTCAATTTTCAGTAATCAATGCACACCCTCCATCCGGTGATTATTCTTATAGGAATAAGCTCATTCTCAACCACCATAATTCCGGATTTCTTAGGTACTACTTGCGTGGGACTAACCCACATACTATCGGCAATTGGAAAAATGATCCCCACATCAAGTAGTTTCAGAACCTCATCCCTTACCACCTCCTTCATGATGGGATTCAACCGCCTTTGTTATTGTCGGGAAGGTTTGGAATCCTCCTCAAGATATATGCGGTGGGTGCAAATGAGAGGGCTTATCCCTTTGATATCCGCAATGGTCCACCCAATTGCTTCTTTATGTTTTTTCAACACCTCCAAGAGTTCTTTTTCTTGTTCCATGTTTAATGTAGAGCTAATGACCATCGGAAATGTTTCATCTTCCCCAAGATAGGCGTACTTCAAATTGGTGGGCAACGGCTTCAACTCCAAGTTGGGCTTTTGTTCATCCGACGAAAAAATTTTCTTTTCTCGATGGGGTAACTCTTCGAATGTAGGGATCCACCTTTCCATCCCTTTTAAATCTTCTACCTCCTCTTGCTCATCATAATTCTCAAGATCCACAATTCCTTCTTCCTTTAATTTCAATATCCCCTCTAGTTCCAAGTGCTCCTCAACTACAGTGTCGATTCTATTGACCTCACTTACTTCCTCATCATCACCCGGTTGCTTTGCCAAGTTGAATACATTGTGCTCCATTGTCATATTCCCAAATGTCAACTTCATTAGACCGTTCCTGCAATTTATCACGACATTAGATGTATCAAGGAAGGGTCTTCCAGGTATTACAGGAATTTGGGAGCTAAGGTTTGCAATAGGATGTGTATCAAGCACAATGAAATCGACAGGGAAGTAAAATTTATCAATTTGAACTAAGACATCCTCAACTACTCCCCTTGGTGTATGAATACTATGATCCACCAATGGAAGTGTGATTGAGGTGGGCTTCAACTCCTCAAGCTGCAGCTGTTGGTACACCGAGTAGGGAAAAAGATTCACACTTGCCCTCAAATCGAGGGGTGCTTGCTCCACTCGATAATTTCCAATGGTGATGGCTATGGTTTGACAACCGGGGTCTTTGAATTTGGGAGGAGTGTTAGTCCTCAAAATTAAGCTCACTTGGTCGGTGAGGAATGCTTTCTTGTGGACATTCAGTTTTTTCTTCACCGTGCATAAGTCCTTCAAAATCTTAGCACATGATGGAATTTGCTTGATGGCGTCGAGGAGTGGAATGTTAATCTTCACCTGCTTAAACATTTCCAAAATATCAGCATAATTAGCCACCTTGATAGGTGGCTTCAAACGACTTGGGAAAGGGGCAGGCATGGGAGGAATAAACACACAATCATCAATTAATTTTCCTTTCTCAACAACCTCTCTTTCTTTCTCTTCACGCACCTCACTCTTGTCGGCGTCACCCAAGAGATCTTTTTCTTTTCGCAATGTGGTCTTGGGTGAGTGCTTGACAAATTTCCTTGTTGTTTTCTAACCTATAAACATCACCTTGTAGCATGTATAGTATATGAATAAAGGGGAGTGTCACTCTCCTAGGGATGATGTCAAAAGAAAGGGCAACGGAATGGTGGATGAATGAGATTTCAAATGTGAGTATGTGTGAACAAAAGTGCTCCCCAAGCGCAAGGAGACTTTCGCGGATCGTGTTTTACTTGGTGGTATTCCAAGGTCGTTTCCACGGGGAAGGAAGTAAACCGAGGGGAGGTGATTTTGGAAGAAAGAAAGTGTAAAATCTTTGATTGTTGGAAGTTGTTTGGTGAGGTTGTTTTGATGCTAGTAAAATGAGAAACAAATGTTGGCAAATCCAAGAGGTCACTCCAATAGGAATACCGTCTCAACTCGAAACCCTCCTCCAATAGAGCATGAATGAACGATTGATTCGTGGGAAGCTAGGGGTAAGATTGGTGAGTATCTAAGCATAAATCGTGACTAGGCCTACGGAATATCAAATACTCACCAAGTTATCCACCCTCAATCCAGTCAAACCGAACCATTGAACTCTGAAAGAGGGGAGGAGAATGAATTGAAATGGTATACCCAAGTGGAGTTTCCTGTTGGTTTTTCCAACTAAGAGATTTAGCTATTCATGCTTAAAATAAAGACAACAATATGATGAGAAGACATTATGAAAAAATAAAGACTAAAGCTAAGCATAAACGAATTGCATAAATTTAACTTCCAGATAACCACCTCTTACTAAAGATTGGATGAGAAACTACTCACTCTTCATGGCTTTGTTAAAACTAGAAAAGTGAGTGATGCTCATCTCTCCAAGTAGAGGAGTTACAAGGTAACACATTTTACACAAGAAGCCGATCTTCGACAAAGAATGAGTGAATCACGTTCCACCCTTCACGGCTTTGGTAAAGCTCTAGAAAAGTGGAAGAGTTTCACTCCTCTAAGGGAAGAAGGAAGCTCAAGCAATGAAAGTAAAAGAGCAATAACACAATAAAAGAAAGCAATACTTAAAGTAAAAGAAAGCAATAAATTAAAAGGAAGCAAGAATACAATAAAAAAAAAGCAATACTTAAAGAAAGCTATAAGCAATAAGGAAAGCAATAATACTTTTGGAGGGTTTTTCACTACCAAAAGATGAATATTTTTCAAGTCCTAAGGGGTGGTATTTATAGGCAACAAGGGAGGGTGAAAGTCTTGTTAGGTGGCCTTGAATCTTGTTACGTGGACTTGAAGAGTCTTGTTATGTGGCTTTGAATCTTGTTAGGTGGACTTGAAAATCTTGTTAGATGAACTTGAAAATCTTGTTAGGTGACTTTGAATCTTGTTAGGTGGACTTGAAAATCTTGTTAGGTGGCCTTGAATTCTTTGATCCTCCTTTGTTTTGAGCTTTGATAATTGGCACCCTAGTAGTTTGTAGCTTTAATGCAATTGGCTCCCCAATAGTTTGTAGCTTTGACGCACAAAATCCTGAAAAGAACAACAATTAATGCATTATCCTTTATTCACATACTAATTCTAATTTGATTTATTTTGACTAGTTTAACTTTATTCAACTAAGACAATTTACCTATTAAATTATGTCTTAATTAGGGTTAATCACACCCCCCAACCTAAATATTACTAGTCCCCAGTAATAAACAACATAACAAAATAAAATCACTTTCGTAGATAACACGATTGCATTTAGCATATGCAATAAGCCGTTAAACCCCTAGGTGATCCCTAGTGGATGAGTTTTGTCTCGTGAAGGTTTCCAGTGAAGCTACCTACAAACTCCAATTAAAAGATGTGTATATGTAAGATTTCTTGTCGAAATGAGTTAGCAACAGAATCATTGAGGCACACATCTCTTAATTTTGAATTGTTTCCCGAACACTTCTCTGTCATTGGTACGTACTCTATACAAAAATAAACACTTGTTATTTGGTATTTAGAATTCCTTGTGTAGTAGGAATGATCATTCTAGTAGCAAAAATTGTTATATAACAAACATTCTACTTTATCACCTTCCATGGATAGCTTTGATTTCTCAAATCTCTCTTAGAATGCTCTCAGCAAAAAAATTCACTCCGATTATAGTGACTTGTCTCTCAAAGGGCATGTGATCAGAGGATGGTCAATCGAAGAATCACATGCACAGTTAGAAAGGGAGTGAAAGTCTTAAAAAAGTAGACTAATCATGTTCTTGGCATAATCTCATGGAAGAATATCAATGCAATTAAAGAAATACTATTTAACATACCCCAGTTTTCGGTCGACAACGCACATGCATTAGACTTGAGATCAATTAGGACTTTATATAGGTTGTAATGTGGCCAGAGGTTAGTGGCTAATGAAATGACGTCAATGGTATTCAAAAGCTATCCCCTTTTTTATTGTAGCACACCTCTTTCTTGCTTTTCAGTCTTTTGCCTAGAAATGATATTTCTTTCTTTCATTTTTTTTTTTGATTCTTCATTGAACAGTAGCCACCATCTTCTTTTCTGTTTTTTTCTTGCGTTTCTATGTCATACCGATTTATAAGAGGGTGCAAGAAAAAATTGGATAGCAAGGTATGTTAAGTGTATTTTTTTTAATTTATTTATTTTTTGTGTGTGGCTCGGTTATCATATGGGTTTTGTGAGAAAAAAAAAATAATCATTCATTGAAGGCTCAAACATGGCTAACTAGGGATATAATTTTGTAGAAGCAATAGCTAAGGTTCAAAATCAACTCAAAGATGGCCTAAAATCCTTCTCAAGTATGTGCCGGTGTCGCATGCAAAGGTTCCCTGTAGGATATGTCAATAGATTACTTTAGTTGCATTTAATCAAAGCAAGTTTAATGAGATTATTCAACAATTGAAAGTGAAAGAGCTTACTTGAGTAAATGTTGATTGTCTCTCAGAAAGCATCGTAAGGCTCAAAACTTACCATGGTATTCTTCGTTATCTCCACTGGTTATGTCAGGTTTCCAAAGAATGTCAGTTATATTATAATTCTATTTTCGAGTCTGGTCATTCTGTACCTTAAGATTAACAAATACCAATGTACATTTGACATTTAAGCATAGAGAAAATACCATTTTTCAAGGAAATGCAGTTTTTTTTTTTCACTCGAATAAAAATCAAACTATTTACATACACATTTATCTATGAAAATTTACAAAAAGACTAAATGCACATATTGAACTTGAAAAACTATGGTGTCTCAGGATAAGTCCCTACCCACGCTACAAGTTGGCATTTTAGGACAATCCTTACTCAACCCACATTTTTATTTCAACAAAAAGACTTTGTACATAAACAAATATTTACAAAAAAATTTCGGACCATTAACCTTCATCCCCAAAACACATTTTTCCACAGCTTTGTCATTATTAGTTAAAATTTAATCCGAGTCGTCACTTGTGTCTATGTCATTATTAGTGACCCTTCCCACTTCTTGTCGCATATAACATGTAAGTCCCGGACTGGTATAAGATGGCGTCTCAGGAAAATCCTTACTCTGCCCATACACTATCCAGTTTAATCGATCGGTTGCACGACCCGAAATTGGTTCAGAACACTGATTGTATTTTTTCATGTGAAAACATCTGCCACATTGTTTACAAGCACCCAGCCGTTTGGCACGACGACGTTTAGTAAAAGTACTTCTGCCACACAATGGTTTTGCTTGTGCTTCTCGGATTTCAATTTTTCTAACTACTCTTGTTTTTCTCATGATCACAGCATGCGCATCAGATGAAAATGTGCGCAAGACTCCCAAACTAAACCAAAAATTTTTAACATCCATGCTTTCTATGGTTCAAGACTCACTATCTGGTTCTTTAACGTCTGCCAGTCACAAAGACGATTAACGCTGCATTGATGTGATCATGAAATATAAGCAAAAATGCTGTAAAAATACGCAATCCAGAACAATCTTTTTTTTTTTTAAATACGAAACTATAACAAACTAAAATCGTAGATCACACCCCCCAACCTAAACCAAACATTGTCCCCAATGTTTCGAATTTACCAGTGTGTAGAGTTTAGAGATCAAGTTGTAGGGTAGAGATCTGTTCAACTGTCGAAACCTACAAAGAAAATACACAAATTAATCTTCTCTACGCAGATCTGGGTTTTCGCTAGGACGAAAACCCTTGATTTTAAATGCAGACAGAAGAAGAAGAGTCATGTACAAATAGAGTAAACAAATGCCGAGCATGAGACAAACGACTGGGTCTTTGGGGAATATGGTCATGGGATTGTTGGGAGTTGGGTCGTGTTATAGAGAATAGCACAATAGAAATAAGAAGAAGAAAG
Source organism: Ilex paraguariensis (assembly GCA_963454935.2). Taxonomy (NCBI): domain Eukaryota; kingdom Viridiplantae; phylum Streptophyta; class Magnoliopsida; order Aquifoliales; family Aquifoliaceae; genus Ilex; species Ilex paraguariensis. The sequence goes on from CAUOFW020002390.1 coordinate 42,551, forward strand.
AAGACGAAGAAAGAGGAAAAAGCGGTGGGTGAAAAAATCTGTTTAGCTGCCAAAACCAACAAACAAAACACAACAATTAACCCACTCGAGGGAGATTTGGGTTAGGCTGGAAACCCCTCACCCTATGTGTGAGCAGAAAAAGAGCACCCATGAACAAATACAAACATATAAGAAAAATTATTAAACAAAGGACTGGGTTGTTGGCGTATATGGTCATGGATTTGCATGGGTGGTTTGTTTTTACAGAGAACAAAGAGAACGACGAAGAAGAAGAAGAAGAAAAGAGAAGGGAAGAAGAAAGGGAGACCAATCACCGGTGGATGGAAGAAAAAAAAATTGAAAGCCTTATAAAGGCATCCTATTTTTTTTATTTTTTATTTTTTATTTTGAGTGTCGGCAGCCGCATATCCGTGCGGAATATTCCCATCATTTCTTTTTTTTTTAGTGTCGGCAGACGCGAATATTCGCGCGGAATATTCCCACAAACATTGGTGTAATATGCAAATAGTGCAACCTCACCCCCCCCCCCAACTTGACTCATGCAGTGTTCTAAAACAAATATGATATTCAATGATGGACAGTAAAAAGATAAGAAGGGTTAGAGAACACCTCGCACTTGAGCTTTGACAAAAACACCAATATCTGCGACTAAGAAAAACAAAACAATACGACAAAAGAACATAATTAACATGGAATAAAAAAAAGTAAGTAAATAAAAACCTGTACATTAAAAAACAGAAAAAAGAAAAACCAATTATTCCTTCACAACTTCCGGGTATACCGGATCCATCAAATTCTCCTCCACCACTTGTTCTTCAAAGCCCCCAAAAAATGGCTTAAGTCTTTGGCCATTGACCTTGAATGTCTGGCCATTTTTGGGGTTTTGAACATCCACAGCTCCATTGGGGTAGGCCACCTTGACAAGATAGGGGTCATCCCAACGGGATCGGATTTTGCCTTGAAAAATGGAGAGGCGAGATTGTATAAGAGTACTTTTTGCCCGGGCTCAAATGATTTCCTCACAATGGAGTTATCATGAAAGATTTTGGCCCTTTCTTTTGAGATTTTGGAGCTCTCATACGCATCTCGTCGAATCTCTTCCAACTCATTCAGCTCTAACTTCCTATGATCACCAGTCATTCTCAAATTAAAATTTAAAGTCTTAATGGCCCAATAGGCCTTGTGTTCCATTTCGACTGGTAGGTGGCAAGCCTTTCCATAGACAAGCCGGTAGGGAGACATGCCCAAAATAGTTTTAAAGGCAGTGCGGTATGCCCAGAGGGCATCGGTCAATCTATCGGATCAATCCTTCCTATTTGGGTTAACCATTTTTTCTAGAATGTTCTTTATCTCCCTATTGGCTAGCTTGACTTGGCCATTTGTTTGTGGGTGATAGGCAGTGGATACTTTGTGAGTGACGCCATATTTGAACATTAGAGATGCAAATGGCCTAATACAGAAATGTGATCCACCATCACTTATTATTGAACAAGGCATCTCAAACCTCGAAAAGATGTTCTCCTTGAGAAACTTGACTACGACCCAGTGGTCATTAGTCTTGGTCGGGATAGCTTCCACCCATTTGGACACATAGTCCACTGCCAGGAGGATGTACAAATAACCAAATGACATAGGGAAAGGACCCATGAAGTCGATGCCCCAACAGTCAATATTTCTATGACAAGTATTGGTGAAAGGGACATCATGTTTCTTTGGGTCACACTACCCAACCGTTGGCATTTGTCGCATCCCTTACAAAATGAAACACAATCTTTGATAAGAGAGGGCCAGTAAAAACTTGATTGAAGAATTTTGGCCGAAGTCTTTTTCGCTGAGAAATGTCCACCGCAAGCTTGTGAATGACAAAATGCAAGGACATCCCGCTGTTCATTTTCAGGTACGCATCTCCTCATGATTTGGTTGGGGCAATACTTGAACAAATACGGGTTGTCGAAGTAGAAGTACTTCACATCTGCCATAAATCGTCTTCGATCTTCTGGGCTCCATTGCGGTGGTGTCTGTCCTATTGTAAGATAGTTACATATATCAGCATACCAAGGACATACAGAGTGAATTGACAGCAAATGTTCATCAGGAAAAAATTAGGGATAGGAATGTGCTCATCGGCCTCTTGCACCACAAGCCGGGATAAATGATCCGCCACCACGTTCTCAACTCTTTTCTTGTCCTTGATCGTCAAGTCGAATTCTTGTAGGAGGAGTATCCACCTAATGAGTCTCGATTTTGCATCTTGCTTAGACAACAAATACTTTAAAGTAGAGTGATCAGTAAAGACAATAATAGGCGAACCAATGATGTAAGCACAAAATTTATCTAAGGCAAACACTACTGCTAGCAATTCTTTTTCGGTGGTAGTGTAATTCATCAGAGCCTCATTAAGTGTTTTGCTAGCATAGTGTATCACATATGGTCTATTTTCCTCCCTTTGACCGAGCACTGCGCCGACCGCATAATCACTTGCGTCGCACATGAGCTCAAAAGGTAGATCCCAATTGGGTGGTCGCATGATCGGAGGTGTGACTAGCATGCTTTTAAGTTTTTTAAAGGATGCCTCACAATCATCCGACCACTCAAAGGGGACCTCCTTAGACAGCAGGTTGGTCAAGGGTCGGGCCAATGCACTAAAATTCTTTATGAATCGACGATAAAAACCTGCATGGCCCAAAAATGACCGGATGCCTTTGATGGCTCTTGGCATAGGGAGGTTGGAGATGGCCTCCACCTTGGATTTATCGACTTCAATACCCCTTGCCGAAACTATATGGCCAAGCACAAGTCCTTCTATCACCATAAAGTGACATTTTTCCCAATTCAAGACTAGATTCTTCTCCTCACATCTTGTTAGAACTTTCTCCAAGTTTGTCAAACATCCCTCGAATGAATCCCCAAACACCGAAAAGTCATCCATAAAGACCTCCACTATCTTTTCCACCATGTCACTGAAAATTCCCATCATACAGCGTTGGAAAGTCCCCGGAGCATTGCACAGTCCAAATGGCATGCCGCGGTAGGCAAAGGTACCATAGGGGCATGTGAAAGTGGTCTTCTCTTGATCCTCCAAAGCAATCTCAATCTGATTGTAGCCGGAGTATCCATCTAAAAAATAGTAGAATAGATGCCCCGTTACTCGTTCTAGAACTTGATCGAGGAATGGCAATGGAAAGTGGTCTTTCCTTGTGCAAGCGTTCAACTTTCGGTAATCAATGCACACCCTCCATCCGGTGATTACTCTTGTAGGAATAAGCTCATTCTCATCATTCTCAACCACCGTAACTCCGAATTTCTTAGGTACTACTTGCGTGGGGCTAACCCACTTACTATCGGCAATTGGAAAAATGATCCCCACATCAAGTAGTTTCAGAACCTCATCCCTTACCACCTCCTTCATGATGGGATTCAACGCCTTTGTGGTTGTCGGGAAGGTTTGGAATCCTCCTCAAGATATATGCGGTGGGTGCAAATGAGAGGGCTTATCCCCTTGATATCCGCAATGGTCCACCCAATTGCTCCTTTATGTTTTCTCAACACCTCCAAGAGTTCTTTTTCTTGTTCCATGTTTAATGTAGAGCTAATGACCACCGGAAATGTTTCACCTTCCCCAAGATAGGCGTACTTCAAATGGGTGGGCAAGGGCTTCAACTCCAAGTTGGGCTTTTGTTCATCCGACGGAAAAATTTTCTTTTCTCGATGGGGTAACTCTTCGAATGTAGGGATCCACCTTTCCATCCCTTTCAAATCTTCTACCTCCTCTTGCTCATCATAATTCTCAAGATCCACAATTCCTTCTTCCTTAAATTTCAATATCCCCTCCAGCTCCAAGTGCTCCTCAACCAAAGTGTCGATTCTATTGACCTCACTTACTTCCTCATCATCACCCGGTTGCTTTGCCAAGTTGAATACATTGTGCTCCATTGTCATATTCCCAAATGCCAACTTCATTAGACCGTTCCTGCAATTTATCACGACATTAGATGTAGCAAGGAAGGGTCTTCCAAGTATTACAGGAATTTGGGAGCTAAGGTTTGCAACAGGATGTGTATCAAGCACAATGAAATCGACAGGGAAGTAAAATTTATCAATTTGAACTAAGACATCCTCAACTACTCCCCTTGGTGTACGGATACTACGATCCGCCAATCAAAGTGTGATTGAGGTGGGTTTCAACTCCTCCAGCTGCAGCTGTTGGTACACCGAGTAGGGAATAAGATTACACTTGCCCCCAAATTGAGGAGTGCTTGCTCCACTCGATAATTTTCAATGGTGATGGCTATGGTTGGACAACGGGGTCTTTGAATTTGGGAGGAGTGTTAGTCCTCAAAATTGAGCTCACTTGCTCGGTGAGGAATGCTTTCTTGTGGACATTCAGTTTTTTCTTCACCGTGCATAAGTCCTTCAAAATCTTAGCACATGATGGAATTTGCTTGATGGCGTCGAGGAGTGCAATGTTAATCTTCACCTGCTTAAACATTTCCAAAATATCAGCATAATTAGCCACCTTGACAGGTGGCTTCAAATGACTTGGGAAAGGGGCAGGCAAGGGAGGAATAAACACACAATCATCAATTAATTTTCTTTTCTCAACAACCTCTCTTTCTTTCTCTTCACGCACCTCACTCTTGTCGGCGTCACCCAAGGGATCTTTTTCTTTTGGCAATGTGGTCTTGGGTGAGACCGTTGGCAAAATGGTTTGTCAATTTCTTTGCCACTGTGGAGGGTGGTGACAGCTTTGAGTTGCTTGCAACTCTCTTCGAAGGTTCCGATGACTCAACAAGGTGTTGACCCCTAGGTTCTCTTGTGGTTGAGCGGGAACTTCCCCTTTTCTTGTTGAGATGCCCCTATGGAGTTTGTCAACTTTGTGAGTTGGGCTCTTACATCATTGATGGCTGTGGCATTTTGGTTATTGATTGCGGTTTGGCTTTGAATGAAGGAATGGACCATATCCTCCAAATTCCTTTTGTGAGAAGGTTGGTATGTGGATGGATTGGAGGGTCCTTGAGAAAAACTTTGTGGAGGTGGATTTGGTGAAAACTTCTGTGGTGGTGGGTTTGACAAATACCCTTGTGGATTGGTCCGGGGTATTGAGAGCTAGATGCTTGCCCTTGGCCATGGTATTGGTTTTGCTTGGGAGGCATGGGAGATGCATATGTACTTGAACCATGGGGTTTTCATTTCTCCAACTAAAATTTGGGTGATTACTCCAACCGGATTGTAAGTAATTGAATTGGGAGAAAATGATTGCCTCGTTTGGTGAATGTATGGACTTGTTCATGGTACGCTTCTTTAAGGGTCGGAATGTTTGGGCAATCCGATAGGGAATGCTCCATACATTCGCAAATTAAACAACCCTCCTCGGTTCGTGACACATTAGACACCTCTTGTCTCTTATTGACTCCAAGACTCTCAACTTTCCTTGACAATTTAGCAATTTTTGAAAACAAGTCTTCCCGGTCTCTTAAATCATAAATCCCTCCCCCTTGAGTTTGGCCAGTCTTTTGAGGAGAAGACCTTGGTACATCGGTGGGATCTGTAATGTCCCATAATTGTGCATTTTGTGTCAATGTATCAAAATAATCTAAGGCCTCATCAGGGTCTTTGTTCAAAAACTCCCCATTACACATCATGTCAAGGAACTGTCGATGGCCTGGTGTGATTCCTTCATAAAGAAACTCACCAATTGTCATGGTTCAAAGCCATGATGTGGAAGGGATTGTAGCAATTCCTTGTACCTCTCCCAACATTTATAGAATTGTTCATTGGGCTGTGCACAAGAAACGAGGAAGCCGCTGAAAATCGTCAAAAAGGCTCACTCACGTGCAAGCCAAGGTCAGCCACGTGCAGATCTAGATCGATTTAAGAAACAGCTCAACCCCTGCCCAAGCTTGCTTGAACCAGGGGCTGGGAGGCGACTGATGATACCTCAAATAAGCTCTAGCTATAAGCTCAAAAAATGAGGTGAGGTCAGGAGGTTAGGAAAGATAAGGAGAACTCAGAGAACCAGGGGTAGAGCTCCCTTTGGGGAGATCGTAGCAGAATCGACCAGGAAACAGCTGGATGACTGCGAAAATTGAGCTCAGTGCATAAAACTCCAACCAACCGAGATTTTCTCCTAAAATCAAGGGAGATCCCATGAATGATTGGCAAAGATCTCAGCTAAAATTCCACATAATAGGGAGCAGCCTTATAAATATTATGTAACGTCTCATCAAGAGGCAAGACCCTAAAAAAAAAAATCCTAATTAGATCACGCATTGTACTGCAATACATACGAATAATCAATAGAGAAAAATAAGCAAGAGCCTCCATTAAAGAGTGGATTAGCCGAACTCCAAAGTCGGTGAACCACTATATTCCTACTGTGCAAATTCTTCTACCCCCTAAGAAACACTTCAACACTGTCATTATAAGGTTAGCATCCTAGATTCACCTTTGGTCCCACGCATTCTCTTCACCACGTCAGTTTGCACCATCAATATATATATACTTGTAATATATAAATAAATACATATATATTTATATTATACATAATACATATTGTATATACATATGTATTTATATATATATATATATATATTTATATATATATATATATATATATATATATATTAAAAAATACACATGAATCAAAAAGGTACATTAAATACTAAAGTTCTCCCACAAAAATAAGAGATATTTAATGCACCACTTTCCAAATAAACATACACATGGATCAATGGAGGACAAAAATGTCACAAAAAAATAGGCAAATTCAAATTGTGTACTTTGATACAAAATAAGTATCAAAATTAAGGGACTTAATAACCCTATAATTTTTGGTGTGTACTTTTTGTCAAATAAGTCTAATTTGATGTACCCCTTACAATTTACCCTTTATTCAATTTTAATTTAGAAGCCCATTTTTTATTCTTAGTCCAGCCCATAGTAGTTCAGCTCATTAGTATTACTCCTTAGTTGGCCTAATGGCTAGCCCTCTCAATCTCTCTTCCTTTCGCTACCTCCCTCATTCTGTTACCCCCCCCCCCCCTCTCTCTCTCTCTCATATCTGTGTGGCTTAATATTTTTGATAGTTCTAACTTGGGAAAAAACATATATAGACATGTCCAAGGAGGTTATGTATGGGTGTAAAATTTTGAAATTTGTGTTCTTCTGTTGATCTTCGATTTTTCTCAAAATTTTCTCTTTCTCTCTCCTCAAATCAGTATTACTCCATAAGCTTCAATTTTCAGAGCTTGTTTCAATTTATTGGTGGGTTACAACGATCATGTCGAATAACCCCCCTAAAAATAAGTGGATCATATTCAATTTTTGAAACTTTTCACCTACTTAACCCAAC